>JAWRVF010001341.1:0-39529 GCA_036785485.1 Physcomitrellopsis africana
ACTCCTTGCCATCTCTACAATGGTTTGATTTGCTCTTTCAGCAACTCCATTTTGTTGTGGAGTATAAGGAGTGGAGTTTTATCTTGCAATACCTTGAATCTTCAAATACTCATCAAAATGCTTTGACATGTATTCACCTCCATTGTCCGTGTGCAACACCTTGATCTTGCACTCACATTGTTTCTCCACAAGTGCTTTAAACTCCTTAAACCTTGACAAACACTCACTCTTGGTTTTAAGGATGAAGATCCACACCTTCCTTGAATAATCATCAATGAATGTGACAAAGTACCTTGCTCTTCCTATTGATGGCGTCCTCATAGGTCCACAAACATCCGAATGCACAATCTCCAACAACTTAGTTGCACGTGTTGCAACTCCACTTGGAAATGAAGCCCTTTGTTGCTTGCCTTGAATACAATCTTCACAAGCAAGTGTGATAGCATTGTTGTAGCATTGACCAAGATCTAAACCACTTACCATGGATTGGAGCTCCTTCATGCTTTTGGCATTCAAATGACCAAGGCGTCGATGCCAAATGCCAAACTTATCTTGATCTTGTGGAAAATCAGCAAATGCCGCCACTTCAACTCCATTGACCTTTTTACAATTGATGAAGTAGAGGTTGCCATCTCTAAAGCCTTTTAAAACATCATCACCCTCCATTGTCTTCACAAAGCATCCATTCATATCAAATTGCACCTTACAACCACTTGAAACAAGTTTGCTCACCGAAAGAAGGTTCTTCTTTATCTTTGGCACATGTAGGACCTCTTTCAATCTGATCCTCTTGGTTTGGTTCTTCACAACAATCTCCACCACAATGGAGCCAATTCCAATAGCTTGCACCATGCCATTGTCTCCTAATCAAACCTTTGTTGCTGAAATTGCTTCATAAGTGTCAAATGAATACTTGTATGGAGTCATGTGCTTGGTAGCACCCGAATCAACAATCCACTTGGACATGGCAGCCATGGAAGTGCCTTCACTTGCCATGAATGCATAATCATCTCCTCCAACTTCATCACGAGCATTGTTTGCATTCTCTCTCTCTCCTTTCTTGGCCTTGTAGCAATTTCGTGCAAAGTGACCTGGTTTTCCACAAATGAAGCAAGTTTTTACATTGCTTCTTACATTATCACGTTGGTAGGAATAGCTACCTTTGCCTTGTCTTGAGAAGAGAGCCGAATCTTCACTATGATGCTCCTTTTCCTTCCTTTTGGTCACTTCATGTGCAAGTCTTGCCGTCACATAGTCCATGGTGAGTTCCTTGATCCTTATGGACTCCAATGCTACAATAAGGTAGTTGTAGGACTCGGGAAGGCTCATGAGCAAGGTCATGACAATATCACCATCTTCTAAAGGCTTGTCAACAATTGCTAGTTGGTTTGCAAGAGCCTTTACCTTATTGACATGAGCCATGAGGTCTTCACCTTCTTCCATCTTGCAAGTGAAGAATTTCCTCCTTGTGAAGAGGATGTTGGACAAGTTCTTGCTCTCATAAATGTTGCAAAGAGTCTTCCATGCTTCCGCTGGTCCTTTGCAAGAGATGATGTGAGAAAAGTTGGCTTCATCCAAATTGGTGGCAATCATGCCAAAAGCCTTCTTTTCACGTCTTTTGAAGTCCTTGTGCTCCTTGATATCAGCATCCATGCTTGGAGGGTCTTCACTTTCATCAACAATGTCCCAAAGGTCCAAAGACGCCAACAAAAGCTCCATTTTGACCTTCCAATGGTAGAAATTGTTGCCTCTAAACTTCTCAATCACTCTCAAACCTTCACCCTCACTAGAAGCCATGTCTAAGGAGTAGTGTATCAAAAAATATCAAGAAAAGGAGTCTTTATGTGTTAATAAACACCAAAACAATTTTGCACAAGCAAAATCTCAGAATGCCCTCTTGTGAACAAAAGAGTGGTTTTTCACTCAAAACACTCTCAACTCAACTTTTGAAGTTTCTAATCACTATGAGCACTCTCATCAACCTCACAAGCAACTTCAATCTTTCTCTCAAATCACAATCTTATGAAAAATGAATGTTAGTCCAACTAACTTCAACAACTCAACAAAGACACTATCAAGGTCTTTCAATATGCTCTCCAACTCACTATTCAAGGAGTAGAGAATCCACAAAGAGATGTTAGATATGTATGATGTTAATATCAGCACCTCCTCATGCCAAATAAGAAGTTAAGATCATACAAACTCTAACATCAGCAACTACCATAAGATCTATTCCACACAAGAGCAACAACAAGAGAATGCCTTGAACTTACTTGAATAGCACAACAAAGTGTGTGTGGGCCCATAACCTATTGAAGAAACACAATAAGCATAACACAAGTAAGTATGAGTACAAATCAGCAAGGTTGCACACAAAGGGAAGTGTGGAATGAGATGACTCTCTCTTCCAAACACTCGATACTTATAGGTGGTGGTTGCTGCCCTAATGGTCAACTTCCACTCTTTGACTTTGACTTACATGTCCCTTAGGATCCATTGGCATCTTGCGTACCTCGAGGGTATCCTATGCCATGCACTAATGACTCTTACACTTTGACTAAGATGCCCCTTGGGATCCGTTGGCATCTTGTTTACCTCGAGGGTATCCTATGCCATGCACTAATGACTCTTATCTATTCTTTGGATATTCCTTAGTAGATCCTTTATCCTCTTGACTTTGACTCTTGATCTTTGACCGCATCCTATATCCATAGGATGCCCTTTCTATATGCCAAGAGTCAATGCTTTGACCATTAGCAACTTACCTAAGGTAATATCTTCTACAAGATAATATACTCTACTTTTACTATTACTTATTTATCTCAATAGTGATGTTGTTTCCCTTTGATACAATCTTGACACAAAGCATTTGATTGATCCAAACTTAAACGACCTATTACAGACTTGTGAAAAGCCATTGAATGGAATCTCTTTGAGATTGACGTGGCACAATCGTTGGTGCCATGTGTTTATGAGCAACTTTTCTTTTGATAAAGACGTGAGTGGTGGCAGATTTGGACATGTCAACTGTGACTCTAAGGCTTTACATGGAGAATTTATTAAATTATGAGTGATGGAGCGCTTGTTGAAGTCATGCGGGAGACTTACGTTGTTAGGCAGCCCTTGAATACGGTAAAGCTTGTTGTTGGGATCATGGAGCCCATGAAGTCTAACATGCTTGGCATTAAGTTGGATATCTTCTCTGGTAACAAAGCACTACTTTGATTTGAACACTACGTACCAAAAAGCAAATTGTCTTACAGAAAGAAAATTTTTACAAGCATGAGAGACGCAGAGAACATTTGCAACTTTATTGCCAGCTATTTTAATACACCCTTTGCCAGCAACAGTCAATCTGTGGCCTCCTGCTGTTATTATGTTAGATGAACCTGCAGTAGCCTGAAGCTGATGAATGTTCGAGCTACTTCTTGATATGTGGGCAATTGCCTCTGAATCAAGAAACCATTCGTGGTCAAGTAAACTTGCAACTGTGCCTTCTTTGCCACCTCCTTCAACAACAACGTAGTCTTCTTTATCATTAGCGCTGCTCTCCACATAATGAGCTTGATTGGAACCTTTAATGCACATGACCTCTTCATTGATGCGCTGTAGTTGAGAGAAGGGCAGGTTCTTGATTTTCCCTTCGACTTGCTTAATCAAATATTCATTCTCCCAATGTCCTCTTTTGCCATAGTAATTGCAGTTGCCTGGCTTCTTCTCACTCTTTCCACGTCCATGACCACCACCACGGCTTTTCCACGTGAGTTGGAACTAGAATACTGATTGAACTCAGCAGCTACAGTTGATTTCAAATTAGCACTGGCAAGTTGTACTTACTGTAGCTGCTCAAATGCAGAAAGAGATTCCTCCGAGTAGTTGAGGTCACAACTGGTTTCTTTTGCCGGAATGTATCCAGTGAATTCCGAGAATGTCATATTGGGCTTGCCGTGAATGATTGCTCCGAAAGAGCTTTTCCAAGGAGCCCAGCTCATAGGAAGATGGTACATAGTAATCTGAATCAATTTATCGTCATTGATGGTCAGCCCAATGTTCGCCAACTGCATGACGAGACCATCCACTTCACAAAGATGATGCTCAACCTGGGTCCCATTAGCCATTCGGAGGTGAATCAGCCAATCATTCAACGTAATTTGCGTACCGATTGCAGTCGATTTAAACCGCATCTTGAGATTGATCCATAGTCCCTCTAGATCGTTGGGGAACTGATTAACAATGTTGAGAATGTGATACTTCACCGTATTGGTGATGATGTAAGTGGCCAACTCCTTGACATTGGTCTCAGCCGCCAATAGTATCTTGCTTCCATCTGGCTTGACGACTTCAAGCCACACCTTCCTGCTCCGTAGCCATTGTTCTGCCTTAAATCGCCACGGCATGTAGTTGCTGGAGTCTTCGAGTTTGTCACTTTCGGAACAAAGATTGAAAGACTTCATCTGCAAGATTAGGTCTCCTCCAGTGGTGCTGGCTAGAGCCACGGCAGAGTGCTGAGTGACTCCGGCGGAGCTGATAGCGGGAGCATTCTGTCCTCCAGAAGGTGTCAAATTGACACTGGTTGTGTCGCTCATGACTGCACTTGGAAAGTACTAAACTATCTGATTGTCTATCTCAAAGTCAAGACTTTGGTGACGGTGCCTAGAGCTATACCATGACAAATCTTGTCCGTTCCACAATGCAATACGATACACAGCTTAGGCCATGAGTTTATACTCAGGCTCAACTGAATCTATGCTTCACTGAGTGGCTCTAGAGAGGATAAGTGAGAGCTCCTCTATATTTATCCTAATGACTACGTAGATCACTTAGGATCACAACTGGCTAAAGACAGACTGTGAACAGTAATTAAGTCGGTGAATCTAATCTCTTCACTCGGTGGTTGGATTGACTCTTGTGCGCCAATATGCACGTATGGCTTGTTTTGTGGTATGATGGTGAAGAGTGATGTGGTTGGTGGCACGAAGTAAGGCCGAGAGCACACATGATGAGTTCAAAGAGACAAACATGTGCGTAACTTCGGCAATGGTGGGCGTTGGATTAGAGTCACCTTTTCAGCACAATGCCACTGTCGCTGAGCCGCGGAGTGCTACTGTAGGTGCGACTCTTTCTACAACAGATCCACAAGAACTTGCATCGTCAACCGGCACAAACGACGGTTCTCGTAGAGCAGGCAAACTTGACACCTGTCATCCACGCTGTTCAGGGTTTGATGACGACCTGAAACCAATAAAGTGGATGCTAACATACACTTGCTGCAGCAGAAGAGAGGGGGATGGGTGAACCCATTAGGAAGAGGAATTCTCAATGGATGATGGAAAAGTTGGAGCATCACATACCCTCATGTTGAGAGATGTCTAGTTCGTTATCGGGGTGCATGCGACCTTCTGAAGCCAAGAGTTGTACAAGAGAGTGGTGGAATGGGCAGGCGGCTGCTGCGAGGTTTCATTCGGAGAAAGTAGACAGGCCATCAGTATGTAGGTCTCTGAACGATGAGCCTTAGAAATGGGTGCGATGGTTTGTCGAGAGGGGGGACGATGGGGACTTCCGTAGAGAGACAATGGCCTGCGTTTTGGAAGGTCCAGGCTCTGGTTGAATGAGATGTGAGATCTAGGCAACAGCCGATCCACTTTCTCTAAGAGGTCGTTGTACTGTGTCAGTGAGTGATCTAAGATGGAAACAACCTTCAGCCGACCCCAACCAAAACTACAGGACTAGTGTGCTGAGATCTGCCAGGACTTCCACCACTAGTCGCAGTATACAAATAACTCTCAGGCCCAAAAAGTCTTTGGCGCCTTCGTGAGGGTACATCTTGTAATTCCTGCTCTCATGCGTAATGTACCGTCAGTCACAAATCTGTGCACGTCGATCCAAGTATAGTGTGGCACAGGGTCTCATGTATGTGCATTGGCTTCTGCTTGGAAGCTGCATGGATAGAATTGAATGCAGTGCCCGAAATGTGGTTGACTATAGGAAGTTTTACTTGCTGAATGGTAGTAATAGAATTCTCGATGTTATGCTTGATCTTTTCGAATACCTTCCTGGCATCGTTATTAGCAAAACGCATTACCGGGAAATGGATGTTAATAGTTGCAACTTTTTTGAGAGTAGGCACATCGGTGCTAGTACAATCAGCAGACACAAGGGCACACGGTTCTGGTATCATGGATACTCACAGACACACCGTTTTGCTTTGTCTCACAGATAGGTTTCACAAAGTAGCACAAGAAGTTGAATATATCTTGTATTGCAATTCACTTTCAATAAATATAATCCCTATTTTCCATGCTTTAGTATTCTTTGTTGCAGTGTTTAGAGGAATGAATTAATATTTCTCCATTTTGTAAGATTGCTTAATATTATCTTCTTTTATCATGTGCTTTAAAAGCTTGTTTTAATTATTTATAACAATACTATGATTTTACATTAGAATTTACATAAGGAAAAAATTCTTTTTTTTAATAGAAGAAAGATGACATTGTATATTTGTCTTCTTTGAACTTAGCTTCTTAAGTCTATAATATTGTTCTATTAATATAAATAAAAACATATATTAGAGCATCAAATTCAAAATGTTTGTCATATATTTTAAATTATAGAGTACCTTATATGGAAGTAATTTATTTTCCATTACTATTGATGTTGGTAGCTTTATTGCTTAGAAAGTATGTAATTTTAAGATATATATTTTTTAATATGCAAGAAAAAATATTTGTTTTTATTATGCTTTCTTTTTGCATCTAAGAAAATTAAAGAATATCTTAAGCAAAGCTCTATTAATATTTTTTAAAAAAATATAACTAAAATTGATATATTTTGTATAAAAGATAAATTTATAAAATAATTTTAATATATTATTAAAAATTAGAAATTTTTTTTATTAAATTTTTTATAAAATTTTAAAAAATCTAATCTTATTTTGGATTAATATTATTAAATATCCTAATTAATTAGATATTAGATTCAAACCAATATATTTAAATAATAGGCAAATTCAAATTAATAGGATCCAATCAATAAATAAACCTAGACTAATAGGATTTGAATAGTAGATAAATCCAGATTAACAAGGTTTGGATAGTAAATAATCTAAGTCCAAATAAAAATTTATAAGAGATTGAATATATCCAATCTTCTTATAGAATCAAATCCTCAGGAAAAATAAATTAGGTTAGAATAACAAAGTAGCCATCATAATTAATTAGAAGTAATATTAATATATAATAAATTCAAAAAAAAAACTCTTATCTTTGATAATTACAAATCCTATTGAAATCTCATATCCTATTTGGACTAATTATTCTTAGTCTCAATTTAATATTATTTTTTTTCTTTTATTTTTTATTCTAATCAAAGTGAGTTTGTCTTAGCTTGGCTTATAGCTATAATTGGTGTAAAATTCTCTCAAATTAAAATTTGTCCAACTTATTTATTTGAAAGAAGTCAATTATATTGAAATATTTTGAAATTAGTGTTAAGTTTAATTTCAAGTCCAACTCATTTGAAAAAAATATGAAGTTGATTATCAATCATAATTTAATCATTCAAATCATTTTTTTTTAACTTTAAATTATTAGATTTTGAATCAACTATAACCTCTAACTCATTTGAAGAACTTTTTAGAATCAATTGCTAAATTAATTAAGTTACTTGAAGGAGTTTTTATATTAAATCTAAACTACTAGACTTTAGATTGGCTAAAGACTTTAAGTATTGAAGTCTTTATTAAAGATTGCTGAGATATCCAAGTTTAAGATTGGCAAATACTTATAAATATTGGAAGTTAAATTGAATATCCACCAAATAGATATCCAAGCTTCAAACTAGGATATATATATATATATATATATATATATAATGCCAAAGTTTTGACTAAAAGTCTTTTAAGAGAATCACTAGATTTTGGACTAGCAAGTACTTGTTTCTTTTATCATATCTTCTTTAACTTTCATCCCCTTAACTTTGATAATTATTTTTAACAAAATATCTTTTCAACTAGTTTAAAAACCAAGGTTAAAATTTTGTAAGGTACTAAATTTTTATAAAAAAAAATAAGTTTAAAAAGTTTTGTGATTTTATACAAATTATATGTATAATTATTTAAATAAAAATTTAAGATTTAAGATTTTATATAAATCTTTAAAATTTATCAAATTTTTTGATTTTATATAATTTTTATCTTTTTATTATTAATAAATTTATTTTTTTAAAATAACCTAATTCTTATGCTAGTTATTACATGTCCACATTTAAATCCTTATTTTAAAATTATTATGATTTTAACATTTTAATTTTTTTAAATGATAATAAATCTTATAAAATAATTAAATTTAATATAAAGAATATAAATTTAAATATTTTATTAATATATATATATATATATATATATATATATATATATATTATAAATATAAATATAAATATATATATATATATAATTATAAAATAGAAATAAATTAGAATAACTATTTTTAAATATAAGGAGACCAAAGAATCTTAAATTAAGATTAAAATTTAAAAAGATATTAACAAGACTGAGAATGGCTTTATTCTTACTTCTAAATATATAAAAAATATTTTCAAATACAAAAGCTATATGGATGTTGTCAAGATAGAGAGAGTTTGCCTCAAGAAAGCATTGGGCTTCTAACTATCACTAATTTCTCAATCAAGTATCAAGATAGATAAAAACTCCCAATTTATATAAAGTTGCCTCTAAAAAGGGCCATTACATCAAGTACATAAGCTTCAATAACTCTAAAATCTCCAAAATGTGGCAAAATATACTAAACCCTTCATTAACCTTAAGGGGGATTTTTTCTAAAGTTCAATAGTGCATATCTCTAAATTGGACTATCCAAAAGTATTCAAATTTTATATAAAATATTGATATACTCTTAACTACTATCATAACAAATTTCAACTATTGATTCATTGCCAATCTTTAGATATCACCAAAATCCTAAGAATAGCTTCAAATCCTTGTTTATAGACACATACATGCTAAATTCTTTATATCTCATAAACTAAATGCTCAAATACTATAAAACTTTATTGTATAGCTTTTTAATATAATAATTCACCTTCTTGGAAAGTTTTAGATAAAAATTCATATGAAAGATCAAGATATGGTAGAAATCATCACTATCAATAAAATATTCTACTTATTGCCTTGGAATTTGGTCTATTGTCTTCAACTTCCAATATCTCCTTCTTCTAGGCTTCAAATGTAACAATTCTTCTATATAAGATGTAGGTCTTAAAATCACCTCTCTAAGTGCATGTTTCAATCTTCAAAAGCTTTTGTATAGTTCCTTGTATCCTCAAAAGAGTGGCAGTAGGTATGATTTATACACCTTAAGTTCAAGTGCCTACTTCTCTCTCATAAAAACTCCAAATCCCTTGATTTTTATATCAAAATTATAGTACAAAAAACAAGCTTTCTAATCCTAGCATTTGATGTTCAAATGCCTTCTCTAAAATCACTAAAATCCTTGTTCTTATCTAAGATAGCCTACTCAAAGCCTATTGGATATGACCATCGACCAATGGAAATGAAGATCTTTATTCCTTACCTTCATTCATCCATACCTTATTTTTATCCCTCCAAATAAGCCTCTTAGTAGTTTAGTTTTTATCTTTGGACCCCAATCTCTTCTCAAGGCTTTATACTAAACATTTAGACCTTATATAATTTAAATGCTATAATCAAAATAAGTAAAAAAAATCAAAATAAAATTTCTTACACCAACTCTTTTTTATTTAATTTATTAACCATTCTAACACACATCTAGATTTATGAACATATTATATGTTTTATTTGATTTTTACATAAAATAAATGATTATAGTATAACAATGCTATATTTACTAATTAAAATTTAGAATATGTTTAGGATTTATTAGGATTTTTTTAGAATTTTTAGAATTTATAATAAAGAATTTAATAAGGTTTTAGGATTTATAGTTTAAAAAATTATTAGATTTTAGAATTATTACAATATAAGTTTTAAAGATTATAAGATATAAAATATAGAATATAGAATTGTTTAGATTTAAAATTTCAAGAAGAATTATGGCTATCAAGAAAGGTGTTTTTAAGTATTTTATTCTTTTTTATTATAAAAAAATTGTAAGCTATAAAAAATTTAATTTTTAGCCAAAGTCTCAATGTATTTTTAAACTAAACTTCACAAAATACAACAATACAGCAATACAACATTACATTAAAAAATTAAGCTTTTTATGTACCTATAGAATAAAAGAAGCCTATTTATTTGGCTTTGGAAAAAAAAATTTATATAAAACATCCTATCTATCTAATAGAAGTATTTGTTTAATAACTAATTTTATCTTATTCTATAATAAAAATAAGTAAGAAAAATGTTCTTTATTGGAGCTTTTACAACATTAACATGTCTTTCTTCTCATTGCCAATACTTTGGAACTTATTTATTTTTTAATTATTGGCTTAAATTGACACCTTAAAAATAATATTAGATATTAAAATAAGATAGACAGCTACATGTTATTATAGAACTATCTTCTTATTATAATCTTTGTACAATCAAGTTTTAATCTAATAGAATAAAATTATAAAAAATCTATCAATATCCATATTAATAATCCTAGACCAATAAAAAATCTCAAAATTATATTTTTAAAGTAACAAAGCTTATTTAACAAACTTATTAATAAGTTTGTTTAACTTTATGAGCCACTTTAATAGTTGATTTTTAATAACCAATTTAAATAATTATTTGCATAAATAAGATAGAAACTAAGCCATATTCTAAAGTGTTGCCAAATTTTTTTTTTTGTAAGATGAGTATTTAGATTTTGCATTGTTATTGCTTTGTGATACTTAAGCCACAACAGATTCTTGTCTTTTGTTATCTTGTTGTATTAAGACTATTCCAAGGTTTATAATATTCCAATCATTGTACAACTAAAAGAACCTAGAAAAATTTGGTTATTAAAACAATGGTGATAAAGCAAATTTTTATTTTAATATTTCAAAAACTTGTTGCTACTTACAACTCCATATTCATGTTTGGTCTTTATACATCAATAAGATTAAAGTCTTTGCAATTAAGCTAAAATTATTGATAAATCAATAATGATAATTTGGCAAAGTCAAAAAAATCTATGATACATCACTAGGTATTGCAATTCTTTGTAAAATATCCATCTTTGTTATTACATGCCAAGACTCTCAACTACAATTATATGATTCAAGAAATGGAACCAAACATTAAAAAATTATACTTGCCATAATGCAAGCACAAATTCCATTGCTATAAGTATTAAAAGATTAATTAGAAATTCTTCATATGCACTTGTAGGATTCTACTAATGACAATAGCATTGTCAATATAGTATTAGGTAAACAATAAGGCAATCAAAACCTTGTCTATTATCCTTTGAACTAAGTTGGTGTATCTTTAAGGCTAAGTAAAAGAAACTTTTAATAATTGAATTAATCTTTGCCATCATGACCAACTCTTCAAAATATTTTTTTTATAAATTATCAATATATAGAGGTAATTAGTGATAATTTAATTTTAAGTCCAAAATACTAAAAACTTAAGTGAATTAAAACATATTAGTATATTTATTTTGAATACACTAATCTATCAAAATATAATAATAATAATTAATAATAATAGTCTTTTTTTACTAATTATAAATATATTAATGTATCTCCTATATAATTAATTTTTTTATATCTATCTAATATAGATAAAAGTGAAATAGACAACTTATATAATAAAACTATCAAACCTATAATTATTGGTCATTACCTCTAATTACCATAATTCAAATGCAACAAGTACTACCTATATGGTGTAATAAACAAGGATCTAGCTAATAATTATTCTAGCCTTATCTTTAAAATATTCATATCAAATTTTGTATAACAAATATAAAAGCAAGTATAAGAAACTTTCAAATTATAATTCATATAATAGATGCCTATATCACTTAAATTATGGAAGTAAATAGAAATAAATAGACATAGGTAAAAACATGTTAAGTAGATAATTTCTTCTTTAAAAAGCTTTGAAGAAGATTTTAGATGAGGATTAGATATTTAGACTTTTATAAAAAAGCCATATAGCTATTTAAACTTGTTCTACAAATTTTTTTATTTTTTGAAAGTTACAATAGAAATAACCTACAATTTTATCTTTAGACTATAAGCCTATAATTATTAGAAAGCTCCCATAAGATCTTTTTAGTAACTAGTATGTATAAAAGCAAGATTGAGGCCATCCTCAATCTTGTCAATATCTTTTTTATATTCTAATTTTGATTCAAAATTCTCTAAGTTTTTTATAATTAATAATAATTTTTAAATTTTTTTTCTATCTAATGTATGTATATATATATATATATATATATATATTAGATAGATTTTTTTTTATCTTGATTCATGTTCTTTATAATATGACAAGACTATTAATTTATTATTATTATTATTATTATTATTATTTTTGTCAAGAAGTTCATAGATTATCCCACTTTTTAAGAAATATATTTTTGTTTTAAAGGTAGCAAACTACCTATCTATAAATTAATATTTTTGTTTTGTAACAATAATTTTTTTTTATAAAGAAAGTAGACTATCTTTTTTTTAAGAAATTTTTATTTGGTATTAGAGGTTGCAGATTATGTTCTTCTAATTTGACTCATATGCTTATTAGTGTTGTAAATTCAAAATCTAAATGAACTTAAATGGAAGAAAAATAAACTATAGATGCTACTCTTAGAAGAAATAAGAATAGATTTATAACTATTTTGGAGTTTTACAAGTTTTTTAATATGAATTAAATAAAATCTCACATATTAGCAATTTTAACTATAGAAGTATTATAACTACATCTATGGAAGAAGATGAAGTTTAGTAATTTTACCAAGAAGTTGTATAGTTGAAAGAAATAAGTATAAGTAGAGCAATTTTACAAGTGAATCCTAAAGGTTTTACCACCACAAGTACAAAAAAACCAAAGATTATTTTGTTAAACAAATTTGATGGAATAAGATCAAAATTTTGAAGATTTTTACAAGTCAAGTTCTTCTTGTAATTACATCTTTGTTGATATTTTCATGGTATCACTCAAGTAAGATTTATAGGCATATTTAGAAATATGATTTAAATTTATTTTTAGAGATTTTTATGGCTATATTTAAAAATATATATATAAAAGAGTGGTAGAAATAAAATTCTAGTTTCTACAAGAAAGATGTTTAGCTACTATCTATGCTATAAAATTCCAACAACTTGCTATAATATGAATTAGAATGATAAGACTCTCATTAATTAGTTTTGATATGGCTTAAAAGATAATATCAAAGATCTATTATTGATTATGCTAAAAGTCGATTTATTGAAACAATTTATTATTCAAACAATTATATGCAACAAGCAACTCTTTAAAAAATGTTAAGAACAAAGGTATGGTTAAAGAGAGATATATCAAGTAATGGCAATAGCTTCTAAGTCTTCAAAAATCAATTTATCAAGATTAGAACCTATGCAAATTGATACAATCTAATTTAAATGATTAATATAAAAAAAAAAACACTGTAGTAAAAATTTATATTTGTATTGTGAAAAAGTAAAGCATAAAGTATAAGACTTTTGTATCAAAACAAATAGATTCTAAGCAAAGAGCACAAATTTAAACATAAAATAATTTTAAAAATATATATATCTACTTATAATAGGAACCTTATAATTAGGCAACTTTAAATCACAAACATCAAATACAAGTCTTATACTAATATCAAATCCTATACCTTGTTTTAAACTTCTTTTAATTATTAAAACTCCAAATTATAAATTTTCAACTCAAGTACTTTTAGATACTATAGTCTCAATATTTTTTTATAGATAAAGACTTTGTACTACAACAAAAATTGATATTATCGAAAAAGATCCAATTGGTTTCAATGAAGTTTATTGATAGATAACCATTTGCATCTAAAAATGTTATAGAAGACATCAAGCTATTGAAAGTTGAATCAAGAGATCAAGTACCTTACATTATCTTCAACATCATTCAATGTCCTTCAAATCCAATAGTACTTGGCTTTTTTTGGTTTGAATTATATAATTTTGATATTAATTAGAAATTATAAAAGATCATTTAAAAACTTAATCTAAGTTCTAACAAACTATTTCAATTTTTATTTGTTAGAGCTAAAATATTTATACAAGGTACAAAAGAAAAAAAACTATTTGTCATTTACACAATATCAAGTCCTCATTCAAATAGAGGTTGTAGCAAAATCTTGATGTCTTTAAAAAAAAATCAAGATATCTTTGAAAAAAATACTAATATAGTATAAAAATATTAACCTTATAATTATACAATTGATCTTTAAAAAAGAGCTCAACCACCATTTGGACTAATTTATAATTTATTGCAAAATAAACTTATTGGTCTAAAAGAATAGATTGACAAATATCTTGTAAAGAATTTTATCTAACATTCAAAAAATTTTGCAAGTGTACCAATCTTTTTTGTGAAGAAAAAAATAGATTTTTACAAATGTGTGTAGATTATCAAGGACTAAATAAATTAACTATCAAAAACCATTATCCTATTTTTTTAATATTAAGGCTTTTTAATCAACTTAATAAAGCTAAGATCTATATTAAGATAGATCTATAAAGAACCTATAATTTTAGAATATATTAAAGAAGGAGATGAATGGAAGATTACATTTTAAACTACATAAGGCTATTTTGAGTATAATGTCATACCTTTTAGACTTACAAACACTTTAGTAGTTTTTAACATTTGATGAATGATGTATTTTGTAAATTTTTAGATGATTTTATCTAATGTTATTTGGATAGTATTTTTATTCATTCTAAAAATATAGAGGAAAATAAACAATATGTTTGTATTGCATTACAAAAGCTTAGAGATACAAGACTATATGCCAAGATAGAAAAATATATATTTTATATAAAATAAATAAAAATTTTAGGATACATCGTCTCAAACAATGGTTTGTAAATAGATTCTTAAAATATTTGAACTATTATACATTAGAAAACTCCAAAAATTATATGTAATTTCCATTGTTTTTAAAATTTATAAACTAATCATAAATATTTATTAAAGATTTTTTTCAAGTTATTGCCATATTTATAAGATTAACTTCCAAAAATAAATTGGAGTAGAATTATGATGCAAAAACAATATTTTAAGGTTTTAAAATAGATTTTATTTCAATTTTTTTTTTATGTGGTGTAAAATTCTTTAAATCATCTTTTATAGAAATAAATGCATCAAACTTTACATTAAATATATTTTTATTATAAATAGATATAAATGATAAACTTCATCTTATTATTTTTTATTAAAGAAATTTTTTAGCAACTAAGATTAATTAAAAGATTTACACTAAAGAACTTCTTGCTATTACAGATTCATTTTAAGAACAATGCTAGTACCTAGAAGGTGCTTCTTATCCAATCATAATCTATTTTAATTGTAAAAATATTAAGTATTTAATATATCTAAAATTATCAATATGTATCTAAAATTGTTATCAAGCTTGTTGAAATATGTCTTTTTTATGATTTATATTTAATACTACATATTGTCTTAGAAAATAATAAAAATATAATTAAGAGAGATTCAAGAATAATAAAAAACTAATGTGGGTGTTCTTAAAAAAGAACAACTTCTATTCAAAGTTAATAATAAGCTATGGTTACTTTGTCATAATATCAAGAGTAATTAATCTTATAATAAATTAAATTATTAAAAATTTGATCTATTTATTATCTAAAAATAGATTAATTTAATTACATATTAATAGAAACTACTACAATCAATGAAGATTTATCATATATTCTATGTATTGCTTATCAAGCCTTATATTACAATTAATATACCAAAAAAAAAAGTAATTAGCACAAACTACTATTGAAATAAATAACAACTAAGAATTCAAAATAAATAACAACCAAGAATTTAAAATACAAGAGATTTTAGATTCAAGGCAATGATAAAATAAATTAAAATATCTTGTACATTGGTACAAATATGATATTAATAAATGCACATGGAAGCCATTCAAAAATCTTACAAATATGTCAAAATTTGTTTTTATTTTTGATTAATAATATCCATTAAAATAAAAAATTAATTATTATAAATTATTAATAAAATATATTAAATCAAATAAAAAAAAGTTTAAGAATCAATATTCAAAACTTCTTTGCAATATGGATAATCAATAATCAACAAATTCATTTCAAGATTTGTCATTTATAGAATTATCAAATTAAATACTTTAATTATTTCAACCTAGACAAAATCAAAATTGTGATGAAGATCTTTAATAAAGATATGTTTTTTTTTCAAATAGATGGCAAGATATAATGTATTTGGTACTACAATCTTGAAAGAGACTTTCAATGCTTAGTGATACTTTTGGAGGTGCATACTATACTTAATAGCATGTAAAATATATTATTTGAAGGTAGTTATAAAGGCATTAATAATGATCAAATAATTGGGTGGTCTTCTTATCTTAATATGGAATATTATTAATTATTAAAGGAACCTATCAAGTACCTTTATGCAAAACATAGATTAAAATTTATAGATAACATCATTTGATAATCTTAGACTTTATTAATTTATAAAGGAATTTGAATTCTTCTTATAAAATTCATCTTGAAGAAGAAGAGATAATATAATAAATATTTATAATTTTTAATTAAATAGAAGTAAATAAAAATAAATAGAAGTAAATAGACACATGTCAAAAAAATAACTTCTTTAAAAAGCTTTGGAGAAGTTTTTTAAATATAGATTAGATATTTAGATTTTTATAGATATTTCATATGGCTATTGAAACTTGTCTTATAAGTTTCTTACTTTTAGGAAGTTATATTGGAAGCAACCTACAACTTAACATTTAGACCACAAGCCTTGTAATCCTTAGGAAGTTTTTATAAGACCTTTTAGATAACTAATATATATGGAAACAAAATTGAAGCCATTCTCAATCTTGTCAACACATTTTTTATATTCTAATCTTGATTCAAGACTCTCTAGTTTCTTTGTAGTTATAAATATCTATTTTAGTTTCATTCTATCTTATATTTATGTTTTATTTGTCTATTTTTTTTTTTTCAAATATACAAGAGTATATTGTCTCTTTAAAATTTTGTTGTGATTATATCCTTAACAATGCATGCCACATGGATAAAATATCCTAACAAATTCAAATAAAATCTTCTTTTCTAATTACATGTAAGAAAAAAAAAAAAAAAAAAAAAAAAAAAAAAAAAACACATATAAAAATAATAAATTGTACAAAAATTATCAATTGTTTTTATTTGATGATTTAATCATTACACAATATATGTCATGTATATTAAAACGCCATGCCTATGTATCTTTTTATTCTTCAAATGCACTTTCTCTACTATAAATTGATACAAATATAAGATCTTTGGATGTTAAAATATACAATTAATTTGTTGTAAGACCAAATTTATAAATGCTAATAAATCTAAATTGTCTAGTCTAGTTGTACCACTAGTTTCTTTGGTAATTTTATTTTTTTCAAAATAGATCCAAATTTTATCTAAAATTATATATAATATATCTAAAAATCTAATGTTTAAAATTCTATACTTATAAAGATTTCAAAATATAGACAAAAAATTATAGATGTGATTTTAATTAGATAAATAATTAAAATGAAATTATATTTAGCAATATATTGTGATTGATTGCTCTAATTTTAAACCTCTACTTCAATGTTGTTAGTTTGCTTTTAATTTCTTCATCTTATTATCAATTGTAATGATTTAAAATATAAAACTATGTCACTTGTAATGACAAATATAATTCACTAGTTTAAAATAAATAAATTATGCACTCTTGTTAGGAGATCAAACAACAAGCCTAAATCCCACATATAAGTTTTAACTTGCGTCAAATCACATTAAAATGAATTAAATGTCTCTCATTCTATAAGAAAAGAATTTAAAAGTATAAATGTATAAAGAAACCAAAGGCTTGACTAAGTGATTGTACTACTACATATAAGCAAATCTTATATAAGGTTTTTTCTTTTAAAATATATTCAAAAGAATTGACTTAGCAAGAATGCTAAGCTAACAAAGTTTTTTATTCTAAAAATTCTTTTAAATTCAATTCTAATGCAAAGTCAACTATTCCAAGTCTTTCTTAGATGAAATAAATTTCCTACAATTTATGTATGTTACATAGACTATATCCATTTACCTAGGTAGAGTATCCAATCTTATATCATGTGAAAATAAGATTAATAACATAGAATCTTTGCTTGAAATTAAATATTACAAGATTATTTTAATATTTTAAATATTTTTTATATTTAAAACTGTTAAATTTTTCTTAAAATTACTTCTAAAGTATTTTTATATCCAAAGTGTGTGGTTGTTAGAAAATCATGTGCTTAAAAGCTATAAAATTGTACTTGACGTTTTGAAATATTTAAATATTTTTAAATTAAAAGAACTTAATTTTAAATTTAAATTTATTTAAATTACTATAAAGGTGATTTTTAAAAATAAATTTTTTTGTTGGAAACACAAATAAATTTTATTCAAAAATATAAAATATAAAAAATCTACTTTCTTTATAATTCAACGATACAATTGTCTTAATTTCAAAAAAATAGATTTTTGGATTTATTCGCTTTTTTTTAAAATTTATTTAGCTCAAAATAAGAATATCTAAATAAAATATTTATTAAGTTTTGTTGTTTTTTGTCAGAATCTATAACATTGTGACAAAGACATGTTCCAATAGACTTCACAATAATTTAAATCATGTGCTAAAATTCTATTTTTAAGGTTCTTGTAATTAATATAAATTATGATTAGACTAGAAGCAATTCTTAGATGATGGTTTCATTCATAAAATGAGTATTATTAAATAAATACTATTAAATAATAATAAATAAAAATTAAATTTTAAAAGATTATTTATTGTAGATCTTAAAATTGATTTTAATTATTAAAAATTTTAAAAAAATAAAATAAAATAAAATATATTATTAATAATTTTTATGATAGATAAAATTAAAATATAAAGTATAAAATATTTTTTTAATAAAAAATGAGAATGTGTGGATATACTTTTACAAAAGATTTTATCTATAGAAGACAAATATTTATTATTTTTACATATTTTAATTTAAATTTTTGTACTAGTAATATTTCATAATATCTAGCAATGTTGAAAAAACAAGTATAAGTCTTAGAATCTAATGAGAAAAATAAAAAATAAAAATTTTAATTTAAAAAAAATTTAATAAAATTTAAAATTTTACACATAATCACTATGAAATGATATTCTATAAGAATCTAATTACAAAGACTCTATTATAGCTTAATAAAAAAAATTATTGTATTTTCTTTTTCAGAGTTTTAGTCTTTTTTTATGTGATTTCATTTATTTTTTGGATAATATTAAATAACTTTTTTTAGTTCTCTATAATATAAGTACCATGTAAACTTATGAATATTATATTTTTTTAATATTATAAGAGATTTAAATTATACAATATTAATTTTTATTTTCTTCTATATCTAATTATATATTTTGATTGATATAAATATTTTCTTTATAAGTATAAAAATATTAATGTAATCAAAAAATTAACAAGATATTAATAAGTATTATATTTATAAGTATAAAAATATTAATGTAATATCATAAAATTTTCTAAATAGATTTTGTTATTTCAATTGTGGTATTTGATGGCAAAATCAATTATTTTATTTAATATTTAAGGATCAAGTAAGTTAATTAAAATATTCTTTAGATCATGTTGTGATTTATAAAAAAATTAATTAATAAACATAGTATCATTTTATTTGATATTTATTGCTAATTTTTAGAATTGTGATATTTAAAAAAATATAAACAAATTTTTATTATAAAATCTAAATTTTATTGATTTTTATATAAATTATATCATTTTTATCATATAAATTAAAATTTATTATGAGTCTAAATTCATTAATATCAGATCTTGTTGTTTTAAAGATTATAAGTATGAATAAAACAAGTCTATTGTTGATGTCGGATATTATATTGACCAAAAAAATATTCAATCAATAGAATCATCTAAATATAAAATATAAAAAACTAAAAAAAAAAAGCACAAAGACTTATTATCCATAGTCTAAATTTTGATACTTTTTTAATAATCATACTATCAAATTTTGATACTTTGGACATAAAATAGTCTACAATCCAATAGTTTGGAAGTTTAATCCAAACTTTGTTGCAAGATAGAGAGGCTCATTGATTACCTTCAATTGTTTTCAGATTGTTGTATTTCTTGTCAAATATCAATTTGCAAATACTAAATCTAACAACACTTCTTTGTACTATATATGAGTCCCACTAATACATCTTAATTAGTGGATTTATTAAAAATATAATTTTAATACTATTAAAATATAAGATATTAAGATTAGAGAGTTTAATTGATTATTTAAGTATTTATTAGGATTTAGAAGGTCTTAAAAGTTACAAGAGTTTGAATAAGTAAAAAATCCTTACAAAAAATAAAATAACTACTTATATAAAAATATTTTTTTTATTTTTACTTTTTATTTTTATCAAGTAAAAATCTAGTAAACAAACTATGACTAGTTTTTTATTGTATATTTGTTTAATTGTCTTTTTTTTACTTATTTTTTTCTACTTCCTTCTTTTTTTCTTAATTATTGTGCTTCTCACTTCATACCACCAATTACAAACAACTCTTAATTGAAGCTATTATATAATTTGGATTGAAAGGTGAATTTTACTTTCACATTGTAGTTGATTAATTGTATGCAAAATCTATGTTAAAAAAGTTTTTGCACCAACTATTGATTTGAGTTGGACTATATAGAATTAAACTTCTATAAAAAAAATAATAAGGCTTGAATAGATCAATAATAATAGAGATATTTTATTTGCACAATTAGTTGTAATAGAATTCTTGATTAAATCAAATAACAATAGCAACAAAAGGATTGTGGCCAACAATGGCCTTACTATACACTTATACTATTTCTAATTAATTATGGTAGTTAGCTATCTTTTGATTAGTGGCTATTTATTGTCCAGCCTTAATCTACTCTAATTCAAGTTTATTGTTCTTAAATAGGTTAAATATCTTTGATTCATTTTGGACCTTGTTGATTAAATTTTTTTTAATGTTTAAATCCTATTAGTTTAGATCTATTACTTAATTAATCAAGCTAATTAACATCTATTAAATAATATTTTAATATATTTAATTTAAAATTTTTAGATTAGATAATATTTAGGTTAGAATTTAATGACAAGTTATACTTGGTCAATAAATTCTAAAAACTTAGATTTTATATTATCAAATTTTTTTAAAAGATTTTTTTTTAGTTTCTTATAAGATTTAATTGTATTTTTATAAGTTATTAAAGGTGGTCTAATTATTAAAAAAAACTCTTGTCACCTTTTTATATTTATAATTAGTTAGTTTTAATATTTCTTGAAGTAATAAATAAAAATAATGTATAACAAGCATCATTTCTTATACTTATTTTTTATTTTTTTTTATAAGTATAATAATTTAAAAATTTCTATACAAAAAATAATTTTTTTTAAAAGTAATATTGTAAAAATAATAATAATTTAGAAAAAACTAAGCTACATCTTTTGAAGAATATATAATATTTTTAAAATAAAATAAAATAAAATTTAAAATTTTTTTTTTTCTTAAAAAAGAATAAATCCTAATATTATATATGTTAATCTTATCAAACTGTTTAGCACATGAATTCAAACAAACTTATCAATATACAACATATTTATGTACTATTAAAAATGAAGAAAAATAACAAAAAAGAGATATAGTTATAAAATAAAAAAGAATTAAAATAATTATTAACAAATGCCAAGAAATTAGACAATCTTAAATCAAAAGTAGAATACAAGAAAGACATTAAGAAAACTAAAGATGATCTTAGTCTTATCAAAATATATACTAGCTATTAAAAAGACTATGTGAAAACTTCCTAAAAACTACAAGTCTTATAGATTAAATCTCTAAGTTGAAAGATGCTTCTATTGTGATTTTGTAGATGTAGAAAACTTCTAGAACAAGTCTTTGTAACCACATGGAATATCTATAACCATCCATAGATCCAATTCAATATCTAAGAAGTTATTATGATATTTTTTTAAATATATAATATCTATTTAATATGTTTTTATCTACTTCTACCTACTTCTACTTACTTAATATTTGTGCATTTGGTTTTGTCTTTTTACATATTTTTGTTATAAAAAAATCTTCTTTTAAAAGATATTATATTTTCACTAAGTTCAATTTTAAAAATATTATTAGTAGCAAAATTTATCAAAATTCATAAAAATATTATTATTTTTTAATAATATTAATCAAATTAATATTTATTAATAAAATATAAAATATAAAAGCTAAAAATATATTTTTTAGAATTATAATAATATTTATATATCTTACTATGTAGCAATTTTATCTTACAGATTTTAATTTAAGCACTATTAAATATTATTTTTAACTTAGACATCTAAAGTTTGATATTTTTATTCTATGTGTATTTAAAAATTATTATTATATTATATCATATAAAAGTTATTCTACAAATTTACTTATGCTATAGAAATTTTTGTTCTTATATACACCAATTTGTATAGTTTTATAAAATAAAAATAAAAATAAAAATATCATCTATTTTTATTGGATATTGCTAATGTCACCACAATTTTTACTATTGCCACCACAATCCCTCATCTATTATATGCCACCTATATTCTTTGTCAATTATTTTTTCATTAAATTTAAATTAAATTTTTATATAAATTATGAATATATATATATATATATATATATAAAAATTTTGATTGGTAAAAAAAAACTAAAGAAAAATATTGAATGAATAGTAGGTTGTAGTGGCAATAACAAAAACTATAGTAGCATTAGTAATACCCTTTTTAAATACATATATATTTTTTATAAAAATAATTTTTACTTATTTTTAAATTTATACAATCTAAAGATCTCATTAAAAATTATATCAAAAGAAAGATCTTATTTATTTTATTTTATAAAATTATATTAATGAATACACTTTAATATTATTTATTAAAATAATAAAATTTAATACTATTCTACACTATTCAAAAAAATTTACAATATAATCAAAAATAAAATTTTTAAAGTAAGAATAAAATCCTAAAAAAATTATTCCTATACTATGTTAATAATCAAACAACTTAATTTAATAATCTTCACAAGAATGAAGTTATATATATTACATGTTATTTCTAAATATATATGTATATATATATATATATATATATATATATATATATATCTCTCTATTTTAAATTTAAAATATATTTTTTGTATTATAAATAAGATTTGAATCTAATTTGAATTATTTCTAAATATTTTTTTGTTATTTTTTTGTTTTATTGATTTCTAACAAAAAGTGCATTAAATCAAATAGTAGAGTCTTAAGATATTTTTATATTTTTGCCACAAAATATAATTCTTTTTAAAAGCATATAGTCTATATTATATATAAATATAATATTATTTTAAGATAAAATTTTAAATTTATTAATAACTTCTTTTATTAATATTAAAAAATTATTATCTAATTTTGATTTGATTTCAAGTTTAAAAAATACAACTATAATTTCAAGTTGAATAATTTAATCTCATTCTATAAAAAAAAATATATCTAAACTTATCAAAGAATAAAATATATTTTTTTAAAATTCAAACAATAAATATTAGTTATCTTAATTTAAACTCAATTCCAATATTTTTAATTAAATTTTATTAAAAAATAACTCAATTTAGATGTATTATTTCATTTGTTTTCATATTATCTTTAAATTCAAACTTCTTCTCTATATTAGACCTTTAAATGTTCAATTTAAAGTACTTAATATATACCAATAAGTTATTAGGTTTATAATGAAGGAAAAAAAAAGATATATTAGAAAAAAAACTTACTTTAATGGTTCTTGGACCTATTTTATAACTTTTTTTTATAATGAACATATATATATATATATATATATATATACACATATATAAGTATATATTGACCTGTCAAATTGATGGGGGAGTGACCTTTGTTTTGTATTTTGTTTTGCTACATTTCTTCTGGTTTTTCTAATTACAATAAAATTTAAGTAATAACAATATTCTTCAAAAAAAAATGCTACATTTATTGTGGATTGTGAAATTCCACTTGTTGCTCATCTCCCTTCACTCACAATTTGTTCTCTGTTGCTCTTGTTTGCATCATCCTTTGTTCAGATCCTACCTGATCATTTGCCTGTTCAGTTGCCTACTTCCGGTTTTGGTTGTGTTGCTTTCTCACCTTCATACTTCATCTTGCCTTGCGACTTCCGTCCTTCCCCTTTCTCACCAATTTTGTTCCGTTGCTGTCCTCCCCAAATCTAGTTCATTGATTCTCCTCGCTCTTCTGATTATCTTGTTTATGCTGGATTATCCACTCAGCTTCGGTTTGCCTTCAGTATCTCAGCTCACTCTTGCACCGCACTCACTCCTTGTTCTGACTTCTTCACACAGCGATCCTGCTTTAGTTCACTTGTTCTTCGTGTTCATTTTTTGTTTGTGACTCCGGCTTCCTTCTCACCTTCTTTGTTTAGCTTCGTTTGAGCCAACACCCTCACTATAATGTTCAATCACACCCACTCCGTTTTTCTACTTGATCGCCTCAGCTCGCTACTGGGTTGCTTCAGATTTCTTTGCGTATGTTATTTCTCTTCTGCTATATTGCGATCCTTCTTGCTGTTATGGTCCTTCTGTCTATGATTCGGCTCCCCCCTCCCCTATTTTCTCACTGTTTTGCTCTTTGGCTGCTGATTCAAATCGCACTCCTCTTCCTTGTGTCGTATTGTTGGATTGCTCACCTTGCTAGCTCCATTGCTGTCCTACTGATTTGGATTGTAGCCGCACTACTCACACCCTCTTCTTGCTACTCTGATTTCTACTTACTGCTCACCCTTTGCTCTCACTTTGTTGTTGATCGACTCATTTCACAGAATCCGCCGTGGCACAGAGACTTCGGATCTCTTTCTTCTTCCTCTTTAACCGCAACAGCTCTGGTCTTTGTTGAGTCTCTTTTGCTGTATGCTCACACACAAAACCCGCACTAAATTTCATTACACCACTACTCTTTGCTCACACAAAACCTGCATTGAACTTCGACCACATTCACCTTGTTGCTGCCGCCTTGCTCCTACGAAGAAGAGCCGAGAGGACATTAAAATTTTTTTACAGTGGACATTACATATATATATATATATATATATACACACACACACACACACACACACCTAGTTGGCTCATTGAAATGAGAATAAAATTACAATTTGAACCCAAAAAAAATAAAAAATAAAAAATTGATCTTTCAAATCTCAATCTTTACAACTTTTTACATTAGTTAATAAAATCTAACATAAAAACATCCCTCTTGTATCAGAACTAAACAATATAATTGTAAACAATATAATTTTCACAATGAACAAAATTGTAGATTTTATCTTCCAAAGAAAAATATTAATCATCCTCTTAAAAGTCAATCATATATATATCAAGCAGCAAATCATACTAGCTACTGTGCCCAAGTCATTCCACAACTCATAACTGAGTACAATGTTTGAATATTGCAATGCAACCCAAGTCTACATTCTACACAACTCCTCATGGCTTAATAATTCTTTGAACACTTTCTTATGGGAGTTTTTATAAAGGATATGATTTGTGATTAATCATTGAACATGATTTCCCATTTACACATATTTGCATATTTCTTGTCAACAATGGATCTATAGCATATAATTCATATTGTTAATTTAGAAGTAAGCAAGAGGTAATGAGAGACACTTTGCCAGAAAGTGAATTGAGGATTCTGTGTCTAAGTATCAATTTGTCTAAATTCTTCGTAGTTCTTGTTGGAACATTGCAAAGCTAGGATTTGTCCTCCCATCTTTGATTTCAAATACTTCCTACAGTAAATTGCAACTTCATTTCAGCTTCTTTGATCTGAACTCTATCATTTGTCAAGTAGAAAACTTATAGATGTCCTTAATCAACAAAGTGGAGACAATTTTGGATTGTAGCAAAGTCATTGGCAAAGATGTTGGGTTTGGTTGCCAATGAACAATAAACAAATTGTAAGTTACATAGTTCTCTACATAAAGCATAAAGTCAAGTCACCCATTAAGAGGTGTAGTAGCAGCAAGCAAGCTTCTAGAATCTGGAAGTAGCAAGCTTCAACAAGGTGCAATTAAAGTGAGTTATAATAACACAACCGTTGCTTTGATGTATAAAACAACTTTAAATCTTATTGGCTCTTGTTTTTGGTTTTTAGTGATTTTGACTTAACTTTTAGTGGTTTCACCAATTAAGCATAATTCTATTATATTAAATATATATATATATATATATATATATATATTAAAAAAGACTTATTTATTTTTATTATTTTTTGTTTGATTATTAAAATGGTTATTTTTATGAATTATTTTTAATTCTTCTAATATGACATACTTATCATATATATCAATAATATATAACCAATTTATTTTTAAATGATATCTTATAAAAGAGATTCTAAAAAAAAATTAGACTTATAAAATTTAATATTAAATTATTATTATTATTTTTTTTAGTATTATTCTACAAAATCAAGTAACTATCTTTTATTTCTTATTTCTTAATATTATTTTAAAAATATTTATACAAAAAATAATATAATTTTTTATTATTATTTAATTTAAATATTAACATCCAAATTTTAATTTTTAACAATCTACAATTTTTATCTACCACTAAAATTATTTCATGCAATTTTTGTCAATAGTTAACAACAATTAGCTTTAGTACATTATTGAATTATAATTTAACTTGATTAAACTTGATTAACCAAGATTCTAGCACTATTCTAAAATAAATATATGTTTAATATTTTAATTGAATCTAACATAACTGTGTCAAATCCTTTTGTATTTTCTTTAAAATTGGTATGTAGTATACTTGGCAATGAAGTTAAGATCTACTTCTATCCAACCAACTACTAATAGATTAAATTTTTTGTAAGCAAAATATTATAACAAACAATATTTGATTACTTGAAGTTGATGAGATCGAGCTTTTTGCCATCAATTATTTTTCTCCATTCACATCTCAAAGAAGCTAACAAAAGAATTATTTTGGCTTCAAATTATTATTCAAGAATTTAGTTGCTTTTTCCAAATTTTCAATATAATTTTCTATGACAACTAATCATGTATAGCCTTGACTAAGAACCCCAATTTTTATAACTGTTTAAAACATATTGACCACCAATATGCCAAAAAGTCAAGTCCAAAATCTAAAAACTTGAATATACTGCACCACCACTTGGGTTGGAGTTTTGACAAAACCTTTCAAAAATAAAACACCAAACTTGTATTTAAGACCTTGATGATGATGCTTCTATTCATTAAAATCGTCAGAGGAAAACTAAGGGTATAGTTCTATTCTTATAAGCAGAGGTTTTCTTTGTAGCTCAAGATTTCAGCTATTCTGACGAAGGTGGGGTTTTAGTATAGTGGATATCCATTCTACTCTCGGACCACCAGTAAGTGATCTGGCCGGTGCGAAACTAGTTCTCAGTGTGCTAGATAAGCTTGATAAACTCACTGGGACTGATCTAGAGATGTACAGTCCACTAGCATTTCAACGACAAAGTCAGTCGCTGGCCTCCAGATTTCCTGTGCATGCTTCCGATTGTCCTCAATCGTATCCTGCTGCTAATTGCAAACGGTGGAAAATGCATCAGATGCTTGAGGGAGATTCGATTTTTCCATTACGACGGGACTGAAGTGTTCCTTGGGTAGCCGTCGAACGCCGGGCCTTCGGGCTGCAAGTCGCCATGCGGAAGGGCTAGAATGCTCTGAAGCTTAGGAGATGAACCTGAAGCTTCCGCGCTTCCAGTGGAGCTCGAGTCAGGCGTCAGTTCTTCGGCACGCGACGGATTTGAGGTCACAATGGCAGGCGCTATTGGAGTTTGCTTATGCCCGCAGTGGACTCCCAGTTTCTGACCCTGGGTATCGCTTGGTGGGAGTATCTCATTCCCTTGCACAGGAGATGTGCTCTGAGTAGAGGGGGTAGACGTACCAGGCGACGATGGTTGCGCATTCCCAGGGGTGCTGTCAATGGGCGACGATGGCTGGGCATTCCCTGGCGTGCTGTCGACAGGCAAAGATGGTTGCGCATTCCTCAGCGTGATGCCAATAGGCGACGATGGTTGCGCATTCCCAGGGGTGCTGTCAAGAGGCGACGATGGTTGCGCATTCCCAGGGGTGCTGTCAAGAGGCGACGATGGTTGCGCATTCCCGGGGGTACTGTCAACAGGCGACGATGGTTGTGCATTCCCAGGGGTGCTGTCAATTGGCGATGATGGTTGTGCATTCCCGGGGGTACTGTCAATTGGCGATGATGGTTGTGCATTCCCGGGGGTACTGTCAACGGGCGACGATGGTTGTGCATTCGCGGGGGTGCTGTCAACAGGCGACGATGGTTGTGCATTCGCTGGGGTGCTGTCAACAGGCGACGATGGTCGTGCATTCGCGGGGGTGTTGCCAACAAGCGTCGATTTTTCGCTGAGCCCAGTGGTGGACGGAGTGGCATGGGCGGGAGTATCATCAGGAATGGCATTGACCGGTGTGACGAATCTAGTGGAGAGCATTCGACCTTCGGCCGCACGGTGAAGTGAGACCATAAGACCCAAGAGCAACCAAAAGCAGAGCAATTTGGCGGGCGTTTTTGCAGTTCGCACCATTGCGATAACCTCCACAAATTTCAGAGATACACAACATGAGCACAAGCTTTCACGGGCTACCTCTGAATTACATGAAGCGAGGATTACCAAACCAAGTAGACAGAAGTGCAGAATTTATACTCACCAGAAGCCAATGAAGGGCCTCGACGCCTAATGATGAGAAAATGAAGAAAGAACGTTCAATGCTACCTCCGCAAATTTCAGAGATTCATAATATGAGCTCAAGCCTACACCAGCTACCATCGAATTATGAAAAGCAAGTGCAATATATAGTTCAATCGACATCGGAAACAATATGGACACGACAAACCGACCATGACACCATGGTTGCAACCGTTTGACCAATTACTCATGCACTCACCACTCTGATGGTAAACAACCCAGATAGGAAAAATGTGATCCAATCGAATGATTTGTGATATAAAACAAGGACTTAAGTTTAATTGAAAGATGTCATGATCCGGAGCTTGACCGGTGTTGCACACTGAATAATTCGGAACAGCTGGCAGACTAGCACAAGATCCAATCAAAGACACTGGCACCTATTTCTACCGTTTGAAGGGTATAGGCTGCGAAGCCTCTAGATTTTAAGCATTCAGGTCGACGCCGCAGATCACCTGAGCTGTTCACAAGCGAAGACAGTGACGGAGACCAAATCAGGCAAAAGTAAGTGCAGAATTTGTACTCACCAGAAGCCGATGAAGGGCCTCAGCGCCTAATGAAGAGAAAATGTGGGAACAGCGTCCAATGCCAGAGCAGTGCGAGCGAAGTGCAGGGACAGAGACGGACACTGTCAGTCTTATACAGAATTGAAAAACACCCATCACAGAGGCGAGAAGTTGCTGCCGAAGAAGGAAACAAGGCAAAATCTTGGAACCTTAGCCCTTGCCAGCACTTTCTCCTAGAAAATCCATGACCGGTATCGGGCTAGGTGATCGACCTAGTGCCGTTACTTTTTTTCATATGTTCTATCCTTCAGTCTAGATGATTCCAAAGGAGTGGATGTGTGATTCGTCTAAATTGCCGTGATTTGTGCATAACGCTTTCACCAATGCACTGGGATCTTTTAACGTAACAAGAGCAGACTTGGTCAGCGCATCACACACCATCGCCTGGACTGTTAAAGTGCACTCAGAGTAAGTCCAGGTTCAGATGCATCTGAAGATGCTGGAATAAACACATGTCATGCTCCAAGATGAAAAGATATGCAGTGATACTATTCAATTTGCATGGATGGAAAATGTGGCCCAACCCAATTGATTTGATACTGTTTGGAGGTGGTCACATTTATTGATTTATGGGAAGCATAAATCAACTGACACCTAATTGACTATCTTGAAAAGAGAAATCTCGATGTTTACATATTCATGACTCAAAAGAAAATGAATATATGTATGTATGTATGTATGCATGTATGTGATTTTGTGTGTATGTATGTATGTATTATTCTCATTTGTTCTGTACCTTCTGGTGTTTACATGATAAAACAACTGTATTTATTCAAGAAAAATTCCACTTCTATACCATTGTAATTAGTCATTTGCTAACTCACCATGCTCAGTCAACAATTGCATAATATATTTAAAATAGAAGCACTATGGTGACACAGTTGGTGAGTGGAGTTGGGATTCTATATCGAAGGAGAATGCACTCAACATGTGATGTGAACTTTACTGTGGATTATATATTAACAAACTAAAAACACTTAATTTTATATTAAATAAGACTTACAGAAATCGGTGAAGGTAGGTAGTTCCTAAAATCATTTCCTCACAGATACTTTCATCCGACCTCACTCAAATGTGCTTATCCAAAAAATTAAAAAATTGCACTTTTTCAAGGTCTTCTTGCATGTGTTCTTGCAGTAATACTGTCACCGCGTTAAGTCGATGGATCAGGACTCCAGATCTCATTGATCATTATTCCTTCAACATCCGGGACGGTACAACGTGGAGCACCCTCCGCAAATAATCTTGTGAACCAACCTACACTTCATCGGTCTCTTTGAGCATCTTCTCTTTCTTGTGTCACTTGTGTAAAGAAAATACCTTGACCATGGTTCTGAGCATACCGTCGTTGTGGAACTCTTGGGGGGCTTCCATGCCTGCCACGTGCATGCCTGGAACTTGCTATCAAGTGTAGCAGTCCTATTTGTGTGTGCGCTGCAGCTTACTAGCTACGGTGTGGTCATCGGCGACTGTTGAGTAACAACCTCTGTCTTGCACCAAGTCTTTACCCGCTAGTGGGGACAACAGGTGGGGGCTTACGTCATCTTCCGTTGAGCTGGAAATGTGAATCTGTGAGCATTCTGATGGACGCAGTCTAGGTAGCTTTGACTAGAGCAGGACATCTATATAGGAAGCGCTAGTGGCAGTGCGAGAGTTATGAACACCAATGACTTCCATGGATAAGGACTCGCTGCGTCACTGCGCTATCGCGGGCATCTGAAGGCTAAACACCACCATGTCTATCTAGTAGAGAGAGCCTCAACAATGCTCCAGGCGCCTAACACAGGCATCTTTTTAAACCCTACTTGTTGACAGCAACGATTGTGGTCAAAGTAAAGTTTTGTACGTTCAGTTTGTGAAGTATAGATCACCATGTGCATGTGAGAGTGTTCAATGAGTTAAGACTACTCCAGAGTTTCAGTCCCACCGGGTTAATTTTTCTCCCTGAGCTCTACAAGCACCGGATGCGCATCGATCTGAATGTCTGGCAAAACCTTAAAGCTTAAAGCCCTGCTGGGAGCCTAGATGGCTGGCGTGTGACTGTTTCAATGTGCTTGAGCTGATTCACTTAGACCAGCAGCTACTGCCACCAGCACAATCAGTTGTTAATTTTCGGAGGTCTCCGAAAATGGTGTTTCGGTCACGAGCATGATTAGGGCACATGTTTGGGTCGATTATTCTTTGACTGCAGTCAATACCATGAAACGGAAAGTTTCAACATCGCTTTCTGTGAGTTGATCTTTAAAAGAAAGTCGCTATCTAGCGCTGAGCAAGATTACACTTAAGTATGTTTAAGGATGGTTAATAATCAATAAGCATATACTGTTTGATTAGCCAGACGAGGATTGGCTCAGGTCTCCATCACAGGGTGGCGAAAGGAGAGAGAATACCACCTGCAGATTCCTGGAATGAATGTACTCCATTATAGCGGGCCGTTACTACCTCAGTAAGTGGCTTTCAATTCCTTAAATGGGTAAATGTCCAGGACTCTCTCCCACTTTTTTGTTACCAGGCTGGCGCTGTTCATTCTGTGAGGAGTTTCTAGTCTACTACTTTTGGTGTGCTCCGCTTGTTCACCAGCGTCTGTTTCAATGTACCAACGCTAACCCGGTCTCTAAACTATTAGTAAGCAAACGTGGCCGATCAGACCTGTGAAATTTGCTAAACAAGGTGGATGTGGAGGCTAACTCTAGTGAATACTGTCCTTGATTCAGCTGAATTGGGTACCTACTTAATCGCTTGATTTTGGCGATTCGTGCTAATCAGTTCGTGTACTGTTGTATGTAAGAACGAACGTTTACAATTGATGTTGAGGAAGGCACCAATTGTATTGACACATGTACCGTGCTTGATAAGATATGTGCCAAAGTCGAGGTGCACGAGATAGGGAAAGTCGACCCTTGCATCTGAGCTACTAAGTAATGATTTCACCCTCATTTTCGATGAACGAAGTGCTGAAACTACTTTTCGTGTCAAGCAATTTCACGGTGTGATGTATTCTACATTATCCCGAAGTTTCTAAATTAGAAAAATCTTAGACGTTTATAAGCTATGTGCTTGGATCCAGCCTAATTCTAACAGTATTCGATTTGGCATGTGCATGGCGGCGACTACAGATTTTGCCGCATTGCAAGATAACTATCTAGACACGTCTTTACGACACCCAGGCTGCAATTCACATGGATGGACAGGAGCTTCCCGAGATTATTCTGCAAATCCCTGAGAACAATCCAAACAATATATTGCGCCGCCCCGTTGGTTTACGGCCTCGAAACCTGCACGCTCCGCCCAACCCTGTCGTCCGGGCACCTCGCATCGCACGGCCTGCTCACCATCCGTGGCCCCCACGTGTCTTGAAGAAGGATACACCAGAGACCATGAAGGTATTCGTGAAGTACAGCAAGACATTTACCTTGACTTTGCGAATATCGAGCACCATGCTGGACTTGAAGAACGAGTTCGAAGAGTTAGAGGGTACTCCCGTCCAGCACCAGTTTTATGTCTGCCTCAATCGGAATAGGTTGCTGGAGGCCCACTACGGCGATCAGCGCACGAAGTTAACAGACATGGGTGTCCAGAACGGGTCCACTCTCCAGATGGTGATCTACGATGGTCCTAGCTTTCGCTGATCGCTATCAGCTTGGTTTAGGGTACGCTCATAATGCTGCAGCCTGATTTTCTCAAAAGCTGAATTCTACGGTTGAGGTGTTTTTAAGCCCATCGATGAGGGAGCGATACCATGAAGTTGGCATTGTGGTAGACGAGAACGTAGAGTATAGTGTCTCTCTAGAAAAGTTTGGATGCTAAAAGCCGACGTGATCGATCCCAACCGAATCTGAAAATCCAAGACAATGATCCTACTTGTCCTTTAGAACACCAAATATCATGACTTCTTGCGTGCGAAATAATATAGCTGTGAACTAGGATTCATTTCGCTCGTACAACTCGTGCTTGCATCATCCACTGCCTCGCATACTCTCCATTTCTCTATGTCAGTATCCCATGAGTTCAGAACGAAGCTTTAGTTACCCACCCGAGGAATCATCTCTGGGCGCTACGGGAACGGCGTTGTGAAAACTTTCATCCCCACAAAGAGTTTTCATTAAGGTGGACCGAAGAATTGGCATGAAATGCATACTTGGTGCATCACTACATTGACTTACCTACGATTCATGGACCCCACGTGAATGACGGCGACCGCTCCCCGACCCCTACATTTGCCACAGGATGCACAATCCTGCCGCATTCACGAACATCTAAAATTCCATGCAATCGCGCGGAATCTCCTTTAATTCCCCCTGGCTTGCCAATGTGATCCTCTGAGATGTTCCTCTGTTTGCCAGCCGTATGGTCGGCGGGAAGTGTCCGCAAAGGTAATAGTTTTGGAGTGCATCAACTGGCTAAAAGGTATTTTCACAGCTGATTAATGTACATGTTTGCTCCGGCGTCTGACTGGGCATCAAGCATACAGCACAAGAATGAGCTCTCACTTTGGTGTACAAGGGCAGCATGAAACTTTACAATTATAGTCGTTACTGAACCTTAACATTGCTGACAAATTCTCACCGATGACCACACCGTAGCAAGTAGGTTGCAGCGCTCTCACAGCTGGGGCTGCTATACATGATAGCCAGTTCCAGGCATGCACATTCTGGGCAATACAAACCCCAGGAGTTCCACAACAACAGTATGCTCAGAACCATCGACTGGGTATTTTCTTCACACAAGTGACACAGGAAAGAAAAGATGCTCAAAAAGTCTGATGAAGTATAGGTTGGGTCATAAGATTATTTGTGGAGGATACTCCACGTTGTACCCTCCTGGATATTGAAGGAAAAACAATCAGTGAGATTGGGAGTCCTGTTCCACAGACTTAGCGCGGTGATAGTATTACTGCAAGTACACATGTGACGAAAATTTCGAAAGAGAGAAATTTCTGAATTTACTGGAATCAGCACATCTCGAATAATCACATGTTTAATTCAACATGTAAGCATGTGGATAATACATGAGAGTATAAACGAACTTGTTGTTAGTACATTCAACTAAAGTAGAGCACACCATTTAAGTAGTTTTACAATGGAGACACACTTGATTCACAGAAGATTACACGCACGATGCACAGAGCTCACACTCAAGCATACTCCTACATACTTTGTGTACATTATTGAATTTGGATGTGGTCATTCATCAAATTAAGTAATGTTGTCAAAACTCCACAACATCCTCACTTAAGTTAATGTGGGTTCAAAATGTATACCATACTTAACACTCATTTTTAACTAATGAGGTAAAATTATAGTTTGGAAAAGATGTTTGTAGTAATATAGAATATCAAAATGCACCTTTTGGCTAAAAATTCACAAATAAGATAATAGACTATATCGGTATGTTTTATTCTCTTGTAAAATTTTAGATTAAAGATTAATTAAATTGTCGATTGGTTATTGCAAAGAAGTTTAGTTAGATTGGCTTGAGAAATCGATATTAGCAATAAGTGAATAAAAGCCTATATGAACTTAAACAAGTTTGCCATTGGTGGAATTAAAAAATTTCTTTATTACAAACTTAAACAAGTTGGCGGAATTAAAAATTTTCTTTATTATAAACTTCAAAAAATTGTCAATTTAAATGTATATAGCTCAACTATCTTATCTCAACTTCTTACCTCTATTTTTATGGATGATGGCCTCATCTTGTGCAAAGATAAGTCTTGGCTTTACAACATGATTCATTTTATAAAGCAAGAATCATTTTATAAAGCAATCTAAATCACATATGGTTCTTACAATCTTTATATTGGTCTTTGCATTACAAGCAATCATCTTACAAATTCCATATACATTAATTAAAGTGATTTCTTGATGTATTTTCTACAATATTATGATTATGGCATAGTACATTTAGTTTTTGTTCTAAAAGATCCAAATGATTAGCTTTAAATTCCATTAAAAGACTACACCTATTATTTACAAAATTTTCTAGATCAAAAAATTATTAATAGACTTTTTTATTTTTATGACACACTCTTATCTTGAAATCAATAATATATTTATTACAAATACATAATTTAAAAAAAATTAAAATTAAAATTTACTATGCAAACCTTATAAAGAAATATTATAAAATTTTGTAAGTCTAAAAGTTGGATTTGACATATTACATTGCTTAAGAAGAAATATTCACAAGGAATTCATTGTAATCTTTTATTTTTTAATTTGAAATATTATTTCTCTTTAGTAATATCTTATTCAATAAAAAAAATAATTACTAAAGTAAAAAAGATAAGAGTTTATTATTGACTACAAGAAATTTAAAAATCATCAAAAAAAATTTATAATTAATAATAATTTTTATCAAAAATAATATTATAGCTAATTATAATCTTATGTAATTCATCATTCTATAAATGATATACTTTTGATGTTTGGCAATAATTTTAAAAGATGCACTTATAAGTTTTATTGTTGAATTTTTTACAATTTTTTTTTAGTACATAGACATAGACAACACAACCACAAATACACATATACAAAATAACAAGGCTATAGCCATGCTATTTCTTATAAGAGATTACCTTGTCAAGTGTCTATGACACTATTTTATTTGAGATATAGAATATAGTGGAAAAAGCCTTAGGTTATAATTTATATAAAACTTGTCTATAATATAATATGCATCTTATGTATTTGGCTATGGTACAATTATTTTCTTTTTTAATTCTATTGTGTTTGAATGTGTAAGGAGTCATAAATTTATGTCAAAGTATTTCTTTTATAAATAGTTCCTAGAATTTTTATTTTATATATTTGATACCTTGTTGCTTCTAAAAAATTTTAATATTTTTATTATAAAAGAAGATAGAGTATTTTAAAATAAAAAAATATATTTTTCTTTCTTTTTAAAAAATAACCAAATCTATAGTTGCTATAGTTTTTTTAAGAAAAACAAGAAATTTGGTTTCTTTAAGAAATGGTATTTAAAGTGGACCACATATATTGGTGTGAAAAAAAATTCTTAACTAATTAAGATGTTTACAAATTAGATTTGACAAAATAAAAAAATTATATATTTTTTTATTCATGAATCTTTTAGAAATTCTAATATTTGGTTATGTTAAGAATATAAGTCTTTTTACTATTTCTTTAAACACAATATTATTGATTGTAGTTATACTTGCATAGTTAAACTAGGCATATTATTTACAAAGTTATTACATGATATCTTTTAAAGCTTTCAATAAATAAAAATTCAAATTTAAATCTAAAAAAACCAAGATAGTAGTGGTAGCTTATTATTCTATTAATGTTGTTAAATATGATTACTATAGAATATTATATTTAGTATTAAGTATAATCAAGTATCTATTTTTAAAATTAAATATTATCTTGCATATATTTTGTATATGAAATATAATCACATTAAGATTAATTAATTTGATAATAGAAATTAAATTCCTCTTGAGATTAGATATATAAAAAAATATTCTTAAGCTACTTTGTATTTTTTTTTTAGTTCACTTCCAACAATTCAAAAATATCTCTTATACCTCAAATCCAAAGCTTATAGTTATTGGCAATCAAAATGCTCCAATAGCCCTTTAGAATTAGTTCAAAATTTTTAAGCTATGCTTGTTTGTTAATCATATGTTCTATGGCTCCTAAATCTACTATCTAGATTTTAGTCAAAGGTACAAAAGGTGCTTCCACTACTACACCATATATTTCACTTTCAACTTCAAAAAAAAGATGTTTAGTGATTTATATAACTAAAATTAATATATGCTTTGTTGTGTTTTTTTCTTTTATAAGTTTGTTTTCACATAACAACCTACACAAGGTGATTGTCCATCATCATCTTTTGTATTACCAGGGTTAGACAATCTTGTACACTTGTGACTATAATGTCTGATTATGAAGCTTATGACATCTTGTTTTTTTGCTTAAAAGCGGCAAATTTTTTAGATCTTGTTTTCTTCTGCTTTGTGTTCAAGAATCAATGTGAAGAGAAAGACAATCCAACACCTTTTAAGTAAAAGGCTTTGTCTGCTTGTGCTTTTGTGAGATCTCCTTACTGTTGCATTTTTTTCTCATGTTTAATTAGCCAAGCTTGAAGGGATATGAGATTTAGCTCTGCAAGTGGACTGTTGTCCTAAACAACAAGTAGAGGATCAAAACTTGAAGGCACCAGTAGTTAATTTTACTAAGAACATGAATTTTTTACCAAGATTGGTTAATTGCTTTGCTACTTGCTGCAACAAGCTTGTGAAAATTGTATGCATAGGCACACACACATACATTCACACACACTCTTCCTTCTAAATGTTTAAACATCAAGATTTCTCTTTCCAAGTAAGATAATTTGGTGCCAATTGATTTATACTTCACATAAATAAGACCACTTCCAATTGGTATCTAATCACTTAGGTTGGGTACCATTCTTAATCCATGCAACACAAATAGTATCACTTCATATCTTTTCATCTTGGAGCATGACATGTGATTATCCCAGCATCTTCAGGCTCCTCTACACCTGGACTTGCCCTGCTTGCACTTGAACAGCCTAGATGATGGTGTCTGATGTGCTAAACAAGTCTTTTTCTATTACATTTAAAGATCCTAGTGCATTGATCGCTGAGGCCGTTACGCACAAATCAAGGCGATCCAAACCAGTCTCACATTGACGCCTTCAGAATCACACAGACGAAAGGATAGACCATATGGATAAAAATAACGGCATTCAGTCAATTACACAGCCTGATACCAGTCAGCGATTGTCAAGGGATCAGATTTTATCCTCTTATCTTTGACGGCAGCACTTACTAGCCTCGGTGATGAGTATTTTTGAATTCTGTATAAGACTTAGAGTATCCATCTGACCACACCCATTTCACTCTCGCTGCTTTAGCATTGGACGCTGTACCTTAATTTTCTCTTCATCAGGGGCCAATGCTCTTCATCGGCTTCTGGTGGGTATATATTCTGCACTTCTGTCTGCTTGATTTGGTTATCCTTGCTTTAAAAAAATTCAACGGTAGCAGGTTTAAGATTGTGCTCATGCCGTGCATCTCTGAAAATTGCGGAGGTTATCAATATGGAGCTAACTGCTACAACTCCCGCCGAAGTGCTCTTTTACTGGTTGCTCTTGGGTGTTATGGTCTCACTTCACCGTGCGGCCGAAGGTCGAATGCTCGCAATTAGTATAGTCACACCGGTCAAGAACCAACGCCAGCTTCATATGCTTCCGCCTTGTGGTGGTGTTTACAACACACCAGGCTTCGACTGCTTTGACCCCCCTTTATCCCCTCTCATACCTTGTGATTTCAAACACAAAAAGTCGGGCATTGACTGCTGGATTGCAGCGCACAGAGGAACCGAAATCACCAGTACTTCTACGGATGTCAAAGAATTGAGTTTACATGTGGACGGCTGGTCGTTCGAGCTACAACCCTACGGTGGTTCGCACAGCCCACCTCCTATTAACTGCTTTGACCCTCCTGCGCATGACCTTCCGCCGTGTGATTTACAACATCAGAGGTTGGGCGTGGACCGCTAGCCCAAGCAAACTCCTACAGCGCCTGCCGCTGTGACCACCAATGTATTGCGTGATGAAGAGTTGACTGATGACATGAGCTCTACTAGGATAGTGGAATATAATGGCACATCTTCTCATATTCAGAGAAGGGCTTCGGTGTTCTGAGATAGCTGTAAGTGATGCGTGAGTTAAGTGTAGCTTCATAACTCAGTTGTTTCTGATGAAGTATCTACATTTCCAGGCTCTTACGGGGCTGTCTTCAAACTATGCGCATGAATGAATTCGGTACAAATAGTATAAATATCATATTCTATGTGGCATTTTATCTG
>JAWRVF010001341.1:39539-78805 GCA_036785485.1 Physcomitrellopsis africana
CAATATATTACAAAATATGTTCTGGTGCTTGAAGAAGAAATTGTTGCTTTAAGAAGAAATTGTTGCATATTAAAAGCTAAGTATGTAATTACATTAAATTTTTATGTTATTTTTTAGTATTAAAAAAATTATAAGTAATATTTATTATTTTATTTTATTATTTGAAGAACATTTTATTTTATTTATTTTATTATTTGAAGAATATTTTATTTTATTTATTTTATTATTTGAAGAATATTTTATTTTAAAGTCTTTAAATTTTATTCATTATTTTATTTATAAAGACTTTAAAATAAAATATTCTTCAAATGTTTGTAAAACTTCATTAAACATCAATAGTTTTTATTATTTCCACAATTCAATCAATCAATATATATATATATATATATATATATATATACAAATAGTTGCCAAAGTAATAAAAAGTATAGGTTATATAAAAAAAATTAATTATACCTATAAATATTTATATTTTTTTTTAGCATTTTTGGCATAGTCTTGTTGGTATTTCTATTCTTTATTGTCTACCTTGTTCTTAATGCATACAAATAAAACATCTTAATCCAAAAATATAAAATAGTCTCTTTTATCTACATTACCTTTGCCAATACAAAAACCATTACAAAAGAGAAAAAAAATCCCTTGCTTTCTTTGTTTTAAAACATTATCAAATTATTTTTTGTTCTTTCATCTATCTAAAACTTCTTTCATTATTAATGTCCTCTATATTATTATCACTTTATCTTTACCACTTTTAAAATAATTATTATTATCATTGGATTTAGCTATGTTTATATAAAGCATTATAATTTTTTTATAGTGAATGACTATCTATAAAACTTAGTGCAAATTTTTGTCTTTTACTTTGTTGCTACAAAAAATATTATTTGTTACAAATCTAAAAGAACCATTCTATAATTTTTAATGAGATCTAGCTTTGCAATCTCTACTTATTTGCACTAAATAATGACCATGTTGAATACTAATAAAATCTAGCTTATTGATAAGTTCCATTATTCTTGTTAAATATACTATGAGATAGTATTAAAAATTTAAAGAATAATTTCTAATTATTATATTTATTTTATTACAGTTAATATAAGACAATTAGACTTCACACTCCAAAAAAAATTAATAAAATTATAATTATAATTATGATTCATCTTGCAATAAAAGCTTGTCTAAAATACTAATACCATTGTATTTGCAGGTTGAGAAAGGCCCAGCATAAGGGGTCCTACCAAATATTGATCAAATATGAAATTGATCTTATACATTGTATACAAGGCATGCATTAAAATGGTGAGTATTGCATTTATATATTGTTGTATGTTAGAATTTGTCTAAGAATTTAAAAACATGGTTTTTTGTATACTCTTTATCTATTTTAATGGATGTTATTGTATAAAATTTGTTCTAATTTAATGTGGATTTTTTAATTTATTGAAAGAAAAATAATTGTTGATAAATTTTTTTAAAGTTTACAAGATTGACAATACGCCTCTCCAATTCTATAATAAATATGTACTAACACTTATATACAAGATTTTTTGTTACTTTATCTTTATCTTCAAAATCATATACAAATCTTTTTTATTTTTTATCTTCTTTGTCATTCTTATCATTATTATTACCAAAAATTTTAATTCCATTTTTAGCTTTATCTTTGCCATTTTGATATTGTTATTAAATTTCTTGTAATGTTTAATACTTGTATAATAGTCAATAATTTTAATATTTAAATTATTTTTAAAGATCAATATAATAAACATGAACAATATCAAAGTTCACATTTCTAATAGTTTATTTAAGCAATTTTTTTGTTAATCTTTAATAACTTGCAAATTTAAAATTCTTGTATTATGGTTAAATTTTATTTTTTGAAATTAACATGTATTTAAATCCATAATCTTTTTTAAATCTAACCTTTAAATGATAATTTTTTTGATATTTTGCAAATACAAAGAAAATCAACAAGAAAAACAAGTATTGATGATGCAATTGGAATTTAATTCTTGTTAGAAGTAGATGATTGTTGATCTAATTAAATCACATGCATAAACACCACATTTTAAAATGCACTATATAAGCTTATTAGATTCCAGATTTTTTGATTAAGAATTCAATATGTTTTGTCTTTTGCTTAAAACTAAAAATAAATAATTTTGACTTCTTATCTTATTTTTTTAGAATCTTAATTTTTTGACTTTTGTAAATACAAGACATGTAGGCATCTTAAATATACAATAAGGTATTGATATGCTTATAAATTTTAGACAATTATATCAAAAGAGGATTTAACTTTTTAGTGTGTCTCTCTTCAAATAATCTATATTAACTATATGCATTATAATCTAAACTTTATGCAATGCAAACTACAAGATGGTGAAAAAAATCCTTTCTTTTAACCTATACTTTGTTTTATATCTTTACTTTTAATCTATTTGATAATTTAGTAAATTAATTGAATTGAAATGATTGAATCTTCGTCAAATCAATAATATCATCTTCTATTAGTTATAAAATATGAACACCTTCTTTTGCAACATAGTCTACCAAAGAATTTGTTATGAAACCATTTCTGCAATTCTTAGGTTTTTCCTATTTTTTGTGATATACAACCCTTGTTTGAGTTAGATTACAACTTGCTTCTATTTCAATGTCTTTTTTAAGAGTGTTTATCACTATTCTAGTTTTAATTATATTACTAGTACCTTCTAATGCTACTTGCTTCTTCACCAACATTGTTTTTTATCTTTGAACTAGATATTGCCCAAGAACTTTACTGTCTTTAATTCTACTTTTTAAATTGTCTATAAGGCTATAAACAAATCTCTCACAATATGATTACTAAAATAAATAGTTTGTTCTATGTTTATGTGTTCTCTACCTAATAAATCTTTTACTTTCTTTTTGCAAACTTCACTATACACAACTTTTATACATGTTACCAACTAATTTGCTACGAAATTATTAGCAATATCCTTCTATGGCCAATTAAATTTCTATATGATTGGATTATATGAACATTAATTATTTAAATCTTATATTATTTTTTAATTTATTTTTGTACATGATAATATAATATTTTTATACTTAATATGCAAATTTGATCTTTAAATCTTTTTTTATTTTTAAAAAACTAAATACAAGATAGTTAATATTCAATTTTGTATATGTGTATACATATTTATCTATACATATGTCAATTTAATTTTCCATTCTTAAGTGAATTCTTAAATAGCTTATAATAGTGTCATAAGATATAAGAGTTACATTAATTTGTGTCAATCCATGCCTTCATTGGTATTTTATAATACAAACATATTTATGTGAGGTATTAGTAAAGGATTATTCTTTTGCAAATACGTGAATATAAAAATTATGATTTCTTCAAAGAGAGTGAAGGTCTTGAATTTTTTTGTAAAATATTTTACAACTTGACAAAAAGTAGTATATGTGGATGAACAATTCTGGACATGTATATAAAAATGATTTTGAATGAACAAATCAAAAAAGTGGTGTTCCTGTTTAAGAGCTGTTTGTTCCCCATGAATTGTATAACACATAATTCATCATAATACTTCACTCCTTAGAAGAACCTTTTTTAAGAAAATGTTAATTATACTACATGCTTTTTTAAAACCACCTTTTTGGAAAAGTAACCTCTTACCATTCCCTCTAAAATTGCAAAACCCAAGCTAAAAAATAAACCAATTTTCAATCCCTTAGTATTCATACGTGTGATAAACTATAAAGCCAAATCTACAAGAATGTAAGGAACCTCAAGTTATAAGTACAGAGTCGTACAGAATTGTTTGTTTCCTATGGTACATTTTCTTTGTGAGCAGAATGAAATAAGCTACATTAAAAATTCTTTTGGCAAATTACTTGTACATCAAGCTGATACATCCGAAACACCACACAAGAATTTGAAAATGGTTACCAAGATATTCAAATCCATATATCTATGACTTCATGCACGAGAGCACCATGAAAATTTTGATATTCCGCAGATTTCCTCTGTAAAGGTGGGTTCGTCTACCGACTCAGCACCTGACTTCAGAATTTTAGTCAAACATACAATCGCCACCTCCAATACCACTCAACAGAAGGTGGAACTGAATACTAAAAAATTAACTCTTCGTGACCTCTAATTATGTGCAGTCTAGAGGTTGTCTGGAGAATGCATGGAGCACATTGCTCAGTTCAAGTGTGGCGGATGTCACAGAGGCAATGCCCTCATCAAGTTCGCAAGAAAAGAACCGCTAAACCAGCCAGGGAAAAGAACAAACTTGCCAATGATACATGAGATTGGCTAATACCGCAATACAGCACATCTAAAGCAAATCCATTCACAACTCCACGTGTATTATTATTGTAACAAACAGCATATCGACTTGAGAAAACTTGTAAACAATATGTAGGAACTAATCAACAAAAGCCAAATTGATATAATTATGAGTGGAACATTACAAGTAGTTCTTGACTTGCGAATTACCTACCAGTAACAACTTGTATTTCAAGGAAAATGTTGGTATAACCTCATCGTAGAATCCAGCATGGCGAATCACTGGCATATCACTTCCCACCTAGCAGGCTTTCAAAATGATTTTAAGTAAAGCAGACAAGATGCAATTGCAGCAGAAGGCAGAATCAATGGATGTACAAAAATACATACGAAGTAACAAAAGACTGCCTCACTATAGCAAGAATATTCCAGTAAGGAGATGACATGGAAAGACGAGATGTATAGACAAAGAACTGCATGTACAAGACCAAGAACAGTTCTGACTCAAGGGTAGCACTCCAATATTTCCTGATTGAGAAAAACCCCATCACTTCGAAATTCATCCAGACTCGACATCTGGCTTGTTAGACCAAATAAGGGTCAAGGACGGGTACACTCCCTCGTCGAACGCCTATTCAGTGCTTCTGCTAGTGAACTTGGAATGTAAACAGCACAGAGCTCCAAATATCATCTTCCTTGGATGCATTCTCCGGAATAGATGGAAATCATAGAGTCACTGGCTCCCGCGGCCAGCAAAACGTTATACGAGTGGAAGTGCAACGAGCTAACTGGGCCGATTCTTTGGCCCAAGAAGCTGTTGTGGTAACGGACAGAACTCAGCAGCTCCCCACTTGTACTGAAGGTTTTGATCAACTGCTTGCCTGATCCTGTGGCAATCACGTCAGCGTACCGATGAACAGCTATGGAGGTGAGATTTCCCTTGTGCGCATCTACTTCAAGATAAGGTGCGCTCTTTCTCAAGTCAAGAAACTTGAGATCACCAACCTGTGATGCTGAGATTATCTGCAAAAACAAACGAACTTGAGTCAAGGGAAAAGCAGAAATATAAATACAAAAAATACAAAAAAAAGCTGATTGAAGTGTAAGCTATAGATAGATGTTCATTAACCTTGTTGTTGCCACCTTCACAGTATGCAATGAGAAATTTAATAATCAAATAGAATCTCCACAGATTATCCTTCAAGAAAGAGTGAAGAATGACCTTAGTGAAATCTGATACAGGTTGGAAGTCGAGACCAACCACTTTCGTGGTGTGTGGTTTCATTGCACACACAAGCCTGCGTACACGTGAATGAGGGATTAGTGGCAAATAAAACAGTGGTATGGAACTAAATTTTCAACTTGGGCAAAAATGAATCATCCAAATTCAAAGTTTGAGTGAATCATCCAAAGTAGAAATTTGGAGTATGAATTCCATTCTACTACAATTGAAGCGCTTACATCTCGCGCGACCGTAGGTCATAGATCTTGACAGAGCCATCTCCAGATCCCGTAATCACATGTGCATGATGCGTCTGGCAAGCAGCCTGACATGCAACCAACTATAAATTTAGTCTACCGACGAATCAAAAATCGGGAAGGGACAGTCATCTTCGGCATAGATGAAAAAAACTAATCCCACTTGAAGTACAGCCTTCTTAAGAACATACTCAGACAGCCACTTACATTACTAGAGTATGCTATCTACAAACTTTTCACTTTCCTCCAAAGTACGAGGGTCACATCCAACTCACCATAGCAGAAACATAACTATCTGAGGGAGAAGGTATCCTAGAGACTAGCTGCTCACGATCGAGATCCCAAGCCATGATGAAGGAAATTTGACCTGATGCATACTGCAACACACATAACACAACAGAGATGATGGGTTGAAGAATTGCCACTTTGATATGAACCAAGTCACAAAAGCAATCATTACACTATCTGGCATTGAAGTGGGTTTTTTAACTAAAACAAAAAGTTCCAAAATGAAATAATGAAGACTCTGACACATATCGAACTCATCCATCAAGACTCCATTTTTGCCCCTTATCTTCACCTGGACATAGAAATTCAAGATACGAACGGAGACACAAGTCATACCGAGAAAGCCAAAATACTACTAAAAGAATGATTATGGACGAGTTGGTGTGAAAAATTACCAGGTAACCTGTCATTTGTTGCCAATCTACCACAGCACTGACACCTCGAGCACCAGGTCTATGTCCTTGCACAGCCTGCCATGATGTTGCCAGGCGATGCTTATCCTTCTGTGTGTAGTCTTTCCACACCCTCACACTTCCATCGCCTGCAACAAAACGCAGTTGAGGGATACGAAATTTTAGCACATCCAGGATCACGCTGAAAATTTACATCTCAACACTGAAAATCAAAAACATAAATAAAAACTGCATTTAAAAAAAAGGAGAAGCACTATGGAGAAGAATTTCGTAGGAACGGGTTATAAATAAAAGAGAATAGCTCATACATATTCCTCAATTATTGCAGTGAAAGATGGATATTAGTAGCGAAATCACTCGTTACTGACGTCAACTACAAAAATTACTAAAAATCACAAGCAGGAAATTGACGGGCCGAAGAACTGTAAATGAATCAGAAGCAGCAATAAACAATGCACCTGCCTAAAAAATCATAATTGAACCAAAAAACAACAAATGACTTACTTGAACCAACAAGCAGCAGGCTATCATCCAACTCATTCAGCAAGCAAAGCTTGGAAATCCCTTTGTCGGGGTTGATATGATTCTCAAAAGTGTTAATAACTTCACCTGCATCATAATCCCATATCCTGCAAAGCCATGCCCAAAATGGCTCCATCACAAAGGTACACCAATCAACTGGAATTGAGCCCTAGACATGAAAAACATATTCAAGGCTCATGCGCAATGAGATCACTATTAATGCACTGCTGAAAAAGTATTCAAACTTAATTTAAGCCATACAATCAGGTCAAGCACAGCAATTAAGATTGGGGGAGAAGAATCTTCAAAACAGACTTATCTTCGTGAACCCCATCTTCAGCACGCAGTTGAATTTGATAAGGTGACACAAAGCAATTCTTCACATTCAAATCACTACATAAATTGACGCCACAAAAGTGAAAAACAGTACCTGATAGTCTCGTTCTCATCTGCACTACAAACCAAGGGTTTGAATGGATGCAGAAGCACTGCTTTAGTTCCGACATCAGATTGAGTATCCCAACTGCCAATCTGATCACTCACTTTACTCACACCTGCTCCAAATGTGACAAACCTCAATCAGCGTAAAAATACAAATTTAACTTCCACTGTCTGTATTAATACGAAAACTGGGTTCTACAGCAATTCAAACTACATAGAAAAAATGGTAAGACTAGACAAAACGCAATAACAAAGAGCTGAATTATTAATGTTCAAGGATAAAAAATTTGTCACACGCACATTTGACCCTCTGTGAACGAAAAGAAACGTTCATAACGTGCCAAGTTACTCACTTGAATATTGACATCTTTCGATTCCTTTCAAAGCCAGTTTCTCTCTCATATCCCGCCGAGCTATAATCTCCTCTTCATCGTCGTGCGAGGGTTCCAACAATGGTCGAGAAAAATGTCCACAGCTCCACTTATAAATTGTTGATTCTGGCAACAAAGCGGCGATTGAAGCTGCATCCGGACTCACCGCTGAGAGCCCGGAAGTCATCATCCCAGCTGCATCAGCTAGACCAGATGTCAGTGTGCTAAGAACTGGAGACGAGGGATAAGTGACAATATCACCAGCTATCCGTACTGCTGGTCTGGAAGCATCCCAAGCTCCGGCCAATGCTGCAGAAATATCCATAGATGCCACACGTCTAAGGCTGCTAGTAGAACCTGCAAGAAATGCCGGTCGGGTAGGTGGGCTGGGAGGAGGTGTTGTGATTCGCCACGAGCTAGCAAGGTTACCTGTCCGAAGTAACCACGAAACAATAAAAAATGTGTTTCATCTGGAGGCCTGGTTATCAGGCAGAAAGCAGCACAGTTTTCTTGAAAACAACAAACCTATCAAGACAAAAGATGTTCTAAAAGTTGCTAACCTGAAGAAGATGCCACCCAAGATGTAGACCTATGCAACACCCCAGCCATAGCCGGGGTAGGAGGAAGTGCAGATGCAGATGGATTTCGTGGATAACCTACAACACCACCACCAGCCCTTGACGATACCACAACTTGAGCAGAATCAGCTCCACCTATCCTCAAAACTTTCCGACCCAGACTAGCCACACGAGGAAAAGGATCTCTAGCCAATGCATACGCAGCCATTATGCACTGCACATACATGTTGCATTCTTCAGATCGTTTCCATTGCCTGCTGCCCCCGTTGCTAGAAGCATTGCCACCAGATTCTCCAAGTACCGGATTGTCAGACAAAGGAGAGTTTCCAGAAGAACCTGAAAACCAATCCATAACGAAGAGTAAAGTCACACACACACACACACACAAACAAAAAAAGAGAAACACAAACACAAACACAAAAAACTACCAAGCACCAAAGAATCCATATATCTTCCAGATTCACAAAACAGTTTGACCATCGTGGTGCCAGTAGAATATATCACATGTAATCCTTGCTACCAAACTCCAATCATTAACACACTGCAGAATTGTTGACGAAGTTCCATAGCATGATCAGTACCTGGAGAGCCTGACAAAGACCCGCTACTCCGAACAATACGCATAACTGAACGGTAGGGCGTCCCTCCATCCAGAGTTTGAAGCCCCTGATCAACATCTGGTTGTAGACCAGCATAAGTGAATTGCGAAGCGTAAGGGTACCCTGGATTTCTGTAGCCTGTTCCGTAGGGCACAACAGCTGAGTGGGATGGCGGTTTCAAATAAGCTGCAGCAGCCTGACGAAACATCCTATTATGGCTGAATGCAAACCGTGCTAAAGCTAAAATAAACACACAGCCCAACAACGTTGTGTATTAGTCACATATGTAATCAACTGGAGCCAAAAAGATCAACTGAATAATATTAAGAGGATTGCCACACAAAATGAAGACGCGAATTTGAACATAAGACTTAGGTATTATGAGAATCTACAGCTCATATCCTAATCTCAAGAACCAAGAACCCATTACTTTATGAACTTCAAGCCCACACAGAAGTCCTGAGAAAATGATGGACCACTGGACCAGAAATCAAGAAGCTCCAGTCCTGACACGAATGTGGAGGATAAGAGTCATTCAAAAATTCAAGGGATTCATACGATGCAGCTAGAGATACAACTCTAAGAAACATAACCTAGCTGACACCTAAAAAATTAACGGATACGTAACACCCGATGTATTGAGGAAGCAACGAGTGTCTCAAATCTTTACTGCGCAATACATGTGTAGATGCTTTAAACCTCAGATAACACCAAAATGATTGTCTCACCTACAGCAAGCTCGGCTCGCACAAGTGGACTTCCATCCCACAACACCGTTAGTAGGAGATTTGCAATTCTTTGTTCCGCAGCTGACGTGTCTTCATCCATGTCATTGTCAGCTCCCTCTGAAGAAGATCCGTCCGCTCGAACTTTCAGAAGAGTCCCTAGCGCAAACACGGCCGCTGCACGAACCTGAAAGAAATAATGGCACAAGATCTTCGTAAGTCCACTCACATCCACAATACTAGAAGGTACTCGACCAGTTGTACGGTATTCTGGACAGGAATGCATATCGCACTCGAGGAAAGAAAAGACACTAACTTTGCTTTGTATTAAAATAATCTGCAAGAAGCTCTATAATAAAACAAGGAACAAACCGCAGGAAAGTGACCGCTTCACTGAACGTGCCATTTCCCTTCAAAACTCATTTGGTTAACAGCTGTCAGCGCTCACCTCAGGCTGCGGTTCAGAAAGAACCTTCCCAAGAATTGCTGGCGCATCATCATGCAACGCAATGGATACTCCCTCTACAACTCCATCCCAAAGCTTCCCCAGACACAGACAGAGCCACTGCAGAAGTTGGGGTTCAGTCTGTCCATCTAAAGCATTTGGTGCGGCTTGTATATGTGAGAGACAGATGCCGATTAGGCCAGCTTGTATACAAGCGTGCTGGCCATGTTGGTGGCCGTCAACAATAACTGCCAGAACATATGCAGCCATGGCTCTTTGTTCCGCGTGAATGTCAGGGTTCTCCAGAAAGTGGATGAAGTACGAGTGACCACCATCTTTGACAAGATCAACTTGACATGACTGCATCCAACATCATTTTTAAACCTCAGAAGCGTGCATCCTGCAAAGAAATCTCCAGTCCACAAAACCAGACTTACCCAGATCGTTGGGACTATTGACATACTACCGTCGCTTGCTAGGTAAACCTACCATTGCAATGTAGGGATTCAAACACGCGAACGCAACATTAGGATTACAAAGGCACAAGGCACGACACTGATAATCAGCCATTAGGATATTGTATTGACGCAATCGGTAAGAACTTCATGTCATGCAAGAACTGATGGAAAATTATCATGAACCGAAAAAAGGTTTAAACAAATAAATAAATAACTCGGAATGAGGATAATACCTTGTCAAGAGCTAAAATTTTCGTCCAGATAAACACAAGAATCTGCCGCAAATCAGTAGCTGTTGTTTGCAGCAGCTTAAGAACGTACGGAAATATTCCTACAGATAAAGCCTGGCCAAACAAAAACACAACACCAAATTAGTATGATTTTTAACTCCCATTGGAACCAAACATCTTAAAAGTCCCTCCAATAGAGTGATCCAATCACAAAGAGCTACTATATGCAGTGTGACTTCCTCATCTGAACTTCACGTTAATGAACTGATAAGACATCAGATTAACAATGAACAAGAATTAACAAAAAGACGATGATTACCAAATCCACTGCCCACGCCCCCATATCCAAGAACCGGCCCAAGAGCACCAAAGCACGAAATCTGTGAGATTGGCTGAGTAAAACCTGCAAAACCACGCTAGAAAGAACCTCTAGTGTTAAAGGGCATAATCATTCCAACCGGATTACAATACACACTACTTTGGACTTCGATCACATTGAAAACCAGAATTTCTGGTAAAATTCTCATCTGAGTATACAGCCTAGAATGAAAGCACAAGGGCAACCTCTTCAATACATACATATCGTACAGTACATGTAGGAACATAATAGCCGAAACCGGTTCGTATAATACTTAATGCTTTACATAATAGGGAACATAGCCAACGACACAAACTAAACTGTGCATAAATTCGTACATAGGTACCTGAAACTGAGTACTACTTAGATGGCACGGTACTATATCACACTATACCTGCAGAACAATAGGAAGCTGCTCTGGTGGCTTCTTCCGCTCAGAACCATGGTCCAACCACACTTCAAAGGCTGTCAATTGCTCTGTGAAAAAAGGACTTGGCTGCAATAAGAAGGAAAAAACAGTAAGTAAAATCCAGAAATTGCTACTAGCATTCATAAAATAAATACATGGATAAAAAGAAAGAAACCCCAAGCCAACAAAGAACAAGGAAACAAATAAGAATGTAACAGCACTCCATGTCAATGAGTCCCATAACAGGTGCGACAGAAACTTCATGAATAAGCCCCATAACAGCTACAACCAGAATGTAGAATGCAGCTTAAAGTTATTCTGGGATTATGTACACTGAGCTGTGGCACACACATATATTCACAGGCTCGTTCATAACCTGTTCAACTGATACATGTGAGGATTGCAAGTCATTCAGATACCTGAAATTCAGCATTTGGATCATCCACCAATGCAGGCAACTGTGAAAGACAAATCTCAGCAGCCATATCCCATGCATGCCTGCAAAAGCAACACACAGAATGTGATTCATCGGAAAAGATTCGAGTAGGCGAAGCAATTTCATTCGTATTATATATTACGAAGTTCTTCACAACCTAAACACCAAAAAACCGAGAGAGGGAAAGAGGAAAATATATTTCAAGAAAAGGGGGAATGAAAAGGAGGGAGCAAGAAAGCAGGAGAGAGTAAGCGTACCACATCGGGTGCTGATGTGTGGGAGGTAGCCGAGGGTATGACACCGGACAGCAGTTTGCAGCCCTCATGATGCGTTCAGCTAATAAGAAGTTACGAAACAAACTAGCCACAAGAAGATCTTGCCGAAACAAACGCTGAAATAGTTCTGCGTCATTCAAATGCAAGATGCTAACTGAGATCGTAATAATCACACCACATCCCAAATGACCATTTTATGTTCCAAGCTTACAACTTTACGTTACCTCTAACTTAAAACTTTCAAACAAAAAAAGATCCGAACATGAAAGACAACAGCTGACCTCGCGGCAGCACATTCCACGCAATTGTATCTGTTATAGCTGTGAATATCCAATTCAGCTCCCCCAAGGGAGTCTTCCGATCATTTTGACGTCCTGGTATTCTGTCTATTATGTCGGAATCCAGTTGAAGTAAAGAACGTGGACAAAACCTGAAACAAGAAGAGCTTCAACTTAAAACCAACGTATGCATAAAACCGGAGTAATCGTTCAGGCGGCTCGGAACCTCAAAATTGCATTCTACCTACTACAAAACTAACATATTCTACAACTTTGCCTAAGAAAAACCATTTCACGAACTAAACTTAAGTCAAGACAAAAGAATTGATCGAGAGACAAGAATCATCAAGTTCCGAATGGAGAAAAACAACAATGTCCTCTCAAGACACTAGTGAAATTCAAAATAATGATCTTTTGTTCTACAAGAGAGTCAATAAATAACCTAGATCACTAAGAAAGAACCTTTCAGAGTAAGGCTCCACAAATTTAGAATATGGAAGTTACCATCTTAAAGCGATTTTGATTGGAGTCGTAAGACAGGACGTGAAGACATCAGCTGGTAGCTCACTATTCTGAGGAAGTGTTTCATTTGCTCCACAGGCGGCTAATAGTATGCATTCCTTCATTGCAGAAGTCAGGGAACTCGAAGATGCACCTCCAGAACCCCACTCAGACCGCTGTTAAATTTCATACGAATGCACAAATTCAGTTTCTAAGAGCACGAGCTGGAATACACTACAAAGCCCTCGTACCCGAGAAATTCAACCTGAGTTGAAGTGAGAAAATTCGATCATATCATTTATACAACCACATGACTCAAAAAGGTAGTAACCCCTTGAGGCATCGCAAGTCACCCAGGTGACAAGATATTTCTAACGAATCATAAGATGCTCATCGCCAATGAAATAGAGAATACGTACCTCGCAGAACGCTTTCACAATCATGCCAGCCGCTGAGCAATCGAACACATATATAGATGGATTTCCAAGCCACGATTCCAAGTCGTAGACCGAAAGTGGTATGTATTGAGTAAAATTCTGCAGGGAGGATGACACAAATTTAGACGCTCTAGACAAGAGCTCTTCTTTTGTCCTTAAAAATAATGAACTGTGGTCTTTAGTGCAAAGTACATGGATCGATGCACAATCCTGTCGCAAAAGTTACTGCAGAAAAGCTTAACTCGACATCACCATCCATGATCTCGCTAGAAAACAACGCATCGGCTTTCACACAATGTAGAACAATTGGTATACAATGCAGTGCACTTACTTCAAAACGTAGAAATCGCGTGTGTAAGCTTAAGTATTGACCTCTCCGAACACCATTACATACTTGAATAATGCTTACAAGCCCTACATGTTGACACACACTCTTCACTCACTCCATCCTAGAGGACAACAGCAAGATGAAAGGATACCAACCTTGTTGAACACCCAAATTTCTCCATTAACCGTTGGTTTTGGGACACCATGGCCGTTGTAATGAAATAGAACCCTTTCACCCTTGGCATTTTTTCGGCAACTTAGACACAGCTTTTTTACATCTTCAACGGTGGGATCTAAACTGACCTTATATCGAGCCTGCAGCACGGCAAAAGATAAGGAATAAAATGGCTTATGACGGACAAGCAATGAACATCAAGGAACATGCATCAATCAACATAACTGTAATCAGCACTGTTTTCGTTAGTGATAATGAAGAAATAATGATGGAAATAAAGACCACGAGGAATAGCACACAAACATAAAACTTGTTTGGTACAAGTGCTAGAGCTACCCAATTGGCAAACACTAGAGTGGTCATCTTGTCAGTGGTGCACACGTTACGTCAACAAAGTCGAATAATATGGAATAGGAATGAAATGATAAGTACAATCCTTTTGATACAACGTATTCACGAAAAGGCTTACTAATTTCAAACATCGACAGATACAGTCCTTGGCTTCTAAGGACTTAGTCCGGAAACACCTGTGTGGATTTGCTAAGAACATAAAAGTTCAAATTGGAGGCAGAGATATCAAAGAACACAACTTACCCTGGGTTGCCAACGCTCGTACTGAGTTTGCAGGTTTTTCGCTATTGCTTCTAAAGCTTTGACAGATGCAGTTGAGAATGGATCTGTCATGAAAAAAGACATGTTTGAAGATAATATTCTGCAAAAATTATGTTTGTATTCGAAAAAGTTTCAAGCAACAAAAAACAACCAAAGGTATGCATCCTACAACTTGAAGAACATAAGGGATAGTTATCATATGATTGTTCAAAGATCATGAAACATCAAAATTTGCACAAAATCCAAAGATTCATCAAGATAACATGAATATGATCGAAAAATTCTACTTACCTATCCAGCATTCCAATCGGGCGCATGGCGATATTTTGATGACATCTGGCGGGTCCACCCCAATGTTAAGGCACATACATAATGCCACCCATCCTGTTTTCATCTGCAGTTCAATACACATGATAAAGCATACAATCTGTCAATTACAGCAAAAGCCCATACAGCAGCTTCGAAGCTTTGACATCCAACCGACGGCTTAAGAATATCATTTGAAGATAGCAGCCACATAGCATACATTTGGCTGAGAAAACTCATCGTCCACCAAATATTCAAGCATTCAATTCACAGCCATTACCGTGAAATCCCCAAAAATATAAATATGAGTTTGAAAAAAATACATTGATCATTCGAGCGAGATAGGAGAAACAATACAAATCACTCGCAATTGTTGTGAGCTTCATTGAAGCAATTCATACAAGCAACGGAAATCATCGCCATTGACTCGGATTAGATTCTTACTCTATCCTTCATCCGCCATCTTGAAACAACTCCAGGTTCAGACACCGCCACAGTGGCTTCATGAGCATCATGCCGCAAGTCACAAAGGTACGAAGTGTTGGGAAGAAACGATGCCCCAGATTCATTAGTGCAGCTACTCTCTTCTTCTTCTGCTGCTGCAAGGTGATGCGCATCCTCGACCTGGTTTCTCCTACTCAAATCATCTATCAGCTCTAGAGGGAGGTTTGAAGCAAGATGCAACGGACCAGGTGGACTTAAGTGTCCTCCTCCCATACTATTCATGGACCGCTGCCTACAAAGTACTATATCACCCAACGCCATGTTATTTTGGTTGAAAACACCATATCTCACTTCTTTCGCATCTATGTCGGACATTCAAATTGTTCGTAGCATATGCTACACCCCAAAAGCTCAAAGCTGTGACTCCTCTTCTCTGGGCAGCGCAACGGATGAGAACCCTGAGCTCCTCTGGAAAGGTCATTCAACTCGCTGAGAAAGTATAGGAGTGCCTACAGCATTTCCATTCCGTGAATACTAGTCTTCTTACCGAGAAACCGTGAAATCAGGCGGGCGCCATGGTACAAACGAACAGACGAGACAAGACGCCCGTAGCTCTAGAGGTTCAAACATTTCTCCGTTCCAGCATTAGAGATTATCACTCTCTCCCCTCTCAGCTTTGATTACAGCTCCTTGGCAAAAAGTGAGATTCTCCGGGATGGGACCAGGCAGTTCGAATTAACAGCTACCAAGATGAACAATTGATACTTAAATAAATTTTTAAAACGAAAAAAAAGCTAAAATAACTAAACTGAAAGAAACGAACAACTATAAACTACTGTCGGATCATGCACCAGCACTACTCCAAACAACTAGCCAACATTTGATTACGACCAGAGTGAATGCAGGATTATTAAGATTACCAAAACGTAAACCACTGAAGGGGTCTGAAATTTTATATTCTAAGACGACCCTCGATCCGCGACAGCTTCCAACAACAGATGCAGATGCCGAAGCCGCAATTACTGAACTGTAACCCCCTACAACTCCACAAATCAAAATATCCAAACATACCCCTATGCAACCCGAAATGCAAGCTCACAATGGAAGATTGCAATAGCACTATTCCTCCGTTAGCATCAGCCACACAATAACCCGCAACTGCTTCAGAACAACACGTGGAAACAAAGATGAATTCCACGAACTCCAGGAGAAGACCACACTTACTACGCCTGCCTTTCAAATTCTAGGGCAGACGCATCAAAATCGGAGACGCAACACTAAGCCCCTTCGACTACCCTTGAAACCTTCTCGTGAACCATCCTTCACTCGCCAAACCCTCGCCCAATCACAAACTAGACCACCGCTGAAGCTCAAACACGACTGTCAGCCCCAGCTCCCGTCGCCTAGCCACTGCGGCCACAAACATAAGGAAATCACGAATAAACTCCAGAAAATCCCGTAAAACGAGAAGCTGCTAAACTTCCGGGTAAGCAGCCATGGGAGGCGAACGAAGCTGTAGGTCGACGCAGCGAGACAAACATAGTACGAGGCTTCAGGGTTTGGAAGCGCAGAGGTTTGGAGCCACCATAGCCAGAGCACAGGCGAGGAGAAGAGATTCAGTTCTGGTGCTGGAAAGGGAGGGAGGCAGGGGGGGAGGAAGCGCAGCCCGGACGGCGGGGACCAGCAAACGCAGCCGAGGTCGACGGCGTTCTGAGTCTGCCGTTGACGCCATTGAACTGCGCCGTCGGGTTGGACAATCACCCGCACGCATGCCACTCGATCACTTCAGCGGCGACCAAGCACCGACACCCGTTGGGCTGCACACAACGCCTGCCGCGTAGTGACGCTGACGCTCGTCCGCGGCATGACGCAAACTCGCGGCGGTCGTGACGGCTGCTTAGCGGCATGCCGTCTCTTAAGCCAGTGGCTTGGTCGAAGCTTCTCTTGTAGAATTTCATTAATTAATGGTCCTAATTGATATCCTCTTTGTTCTCGGCTCTCATGCCATCACTAAATGCAAAGGCACCTTTTACACTTCCAACATACTTATTACAAATGGAACCACGAAACATTATTTTCCATATTTACATACAATCATCAGATTTTAATAAATGTAAATCGAATTATGATGTTCAAGTATAGAAACATATGATAGATTTACAAGATCTTTTATTTACAATTAAAAAGTAACATGGGTTCATGAACCAAGGATGACTTACAATAAAGTTATTTATTTCAGAGCTTTACTATTTTGTTATAATTAGTCAGAATGAATGATGGATTGTGGTTATTTTTTATAAATCAAGTGTGATACACTGATCGTGTTCCTTGTGTAGAGAGAGTCAAAGCACCAAAATGTACTTGTGTCCAATAAAATATGTTGTAATTGATGTGCTTTCAATGAAAACAATAGCATAATGTTTTACAAAGCATATAAAAGTTGTTACCATTTTTCTATCATATAATTTATTATTGTTGGATGGAATTTCAACAGAACAAAATGTTTAAACTAAAAATATGTTATTTTTGTAACATGTGTGTGTATATATATATATATATATATATAAACATAAAAACTAAATTATTACTTTTTGCAACAGTAGAAATTGAATGTGTAAAACTAATCAAATATATGACAAGATATAAAAAGCTTTCAAAACAAAAAAACTAATGACTAGTAACTTTAATGATCACAAATGTAGTATAAAATTTACTAAATTAGTTTCAGTAAAACAAAATAAAATAAAATAAATCATTGAAATTATGAAAACACAAGATATATAACAAAATTAACAAAAGAATATTAAAACTTATTGTGAAACAATTATAAATGTTGAAAGCACAGATTGGATTGAATACCTTTTAGAGAAAAAAAATGTGTTGATAATTTTATTTTCTACATTCCAAATAGCTTTGAATTCATCAAAGACGGTTAATATATCTTACATATCCCAACTAAAAATTTACAAAATATTACCCAAAAATGATTGCATAAACAGTGTTAAAAAAACTATATTTAATTTGTTTCAGTATTTTCTTTTCTTCCCAAAGAAATGAGAATGTTTCTATAAATTAAAATAGGGGTGACAAAGCTATCATGTCAAAAATTCATGATCATTCAAAGCTTAATATTTTCCAAATAAGCAGTAGTGGATGCAGGCACTATTAAAATATGCATTTAAAAGCTTTGTATTCATTCATAAGATTATAACCTAGATATTCAAACCTGTAAAAAGTATTATGACATTTTATATTTGCAATGCAATAACTTTGAATAATTTAAATTGTTTTTTAACTTTGAATAATTTGAACTAGAGTACAATTAACTTAATTTAAATATTGTGGCTTTTGAATAAATTTCACAATTTTTTTCTGTTTGATGACGTGCAACAACAAATAGGTCAATAGCCTTACATTAATTGTTAATGGCGTGTAAAACATGATCTTAAAACTCTTAAAACTGATAACCCCTGAAAAAGGTTATTTTGTTAAAACTTAACGTTAAAACCATAATGTATTCTAACCCAACATCCAATTTCAGCTATTAATATAATGAATGAATAATATATCATTTAATAATTAAATTAGTATTTTGATTTATAATAAATAAAATTGGCAGTATGGAGTGACTGGTAGTTGGCATATTTTATTTGTGCTTTATTTATAATCATATTAGTTGAACTGCTTAAATGTGTTCAATATCTTGAATTCTTTTTTTTTATAATACCTTAGTAAACTTTTAAATGAAGTTTGTAACCATTTCGTTTTTATGCATCATTTCATAATGTGACTAATGAGGTTTGTAGGAAAACATGTAACTCTGTGGTACTCAAGCTCACTTATTTTCAATTGAAATGCTATCATAATGCGGTTATTATGAATTAAATGAACATTCTTTCAAACTGATGCACTTTGTGTACTGAATTGTATTTATACTAGTCACAATTGCAAAAGAATAATTTGATCAATGACAATATAAACATAAACTTAATTCCTCTACCTATAATTCACTACAAATTTTATAATTGTCAGTAGATTCTCTAGATATTGATTCACGCAATTACATGCTAATACATAAAATTTGCATGATATGTAATCCTTTATTACAATTCAATCACATTCTATAACTGTTTTGTTTTTAATTTCCTCTCAACCACTAAACCGCATTCAAAAAACATGACTTATCCAAAATTTATTACTATTTAAGCAAATAGTATGTTCTACATATTGTATTATAACACAGCATAGATTACATATTTGTCTATTTATCTACAAAGTGATAATATGTAACATTAATTTTGAATTAAAACAGCTATTCAATTTGCGGGAAATATAATTGTTGCAGCAAAACTGTTGAAAAATGATGAAACTGCCGGCATTGATGAATGGTTAGCTAATTGAACTTTCCTGACCAGAACATACCAAGTGCACAAGTAGCTCAATTTTAAATTCAAATTTTCTTTGCAGTGTTACCTAATATACTTCAAATTTTTACCTTGAATTGAACAAACAATCTTCATACAGTGTGTATAAGTAAAAAATAGAAGTAGAAGTTTTTTAGTTTTTTAGTTTTTTATTTTAAATTGATAAATTATTATAAATCAGGATTTATTGAATATAAGAAATATTAATGCTAATTAACCTTCAAAAGAAAAATTCAAATATTGAGATGCTGAAACACTTAATGTAGTTTAACTTACGTTTACATTTGTGTGTATATATTATTGACTTAACATACAAAAAACATTTATTGGTTGTCCTCCAGACTTTGTTGGGTTCATCTTCCAAATTTTTTAATAAATACCACTATATTCTTTAATAGAAAATGGATTGAAATAACCATTTAAATGATTTTACATGTTGTTATTCCACAAATAATACTGATCTCAACAACAACTAATGTGCTTCTCGCAGCACCACTTTCATGTTCTGTGTTCTTCATGCATTTGAATTGCTAATAAAAATAAAAACATTCAACTTTTACAATAGCTTTTCATCGCATTGTTGAAAACATCTTTTATATGTTTCTAGCTATATTTGTACATATGTTGAGTTAAAGGACAGTAGGTGTCCTGAAAATAATTCAAATTGTAATATTTCATTTTTCAACAATAAAGCAAAAAACATTAGTGATGGTTTCTATATTCTTAGTGTAAATTTTATTTGGAGACAAATTAAAGTTTCAAAGTTTGAGAATAAATTTAAACAACGTGAAATTAAACAACTGTAGTTTCAACTCAACTGTTTTCACAATTCCAGAATTTTCTTCATGTCCGTGCAATGTGCACATTAGCAGTATACTAGTCACTAGATTGATGTTTTAATATTGTTACACATGAATTTCTGGAATATACAATTTCTGGAAGGATTGACTCAAAAGAGCCAATTAAAAATAATAATTAAAAACAAATGTAACAATCCAAGACTTTATTCAGGTAACAAGTTGCCTTTCACACAAATATATATATATATATATATATATATGTGTGTGTGTGTGTGTGTGTGTATGTGTATGTATGTATGTATTTTTTAAAATTACGCAATCTACTTGTTGCTAAATGAAAAGAAGAATAAAACTAAAACCCAAATAAACAAACTTCACAACATGCCACAAACGTAGCCCACCCCAAGTAAAAACCCCACACATCTACAGCCCAGTTCATACATTTTCCCCCAATTTTTTCAAATTAAAAAAAAACCACCTAAACATTATTGGAGCCTCACTTTCAATACTATTTGTTTTTTTCCCCAGGCAAGTATCCCATGCTCTTTACCTCCAAAAAACAACTTTTCTGTGCAAGTTGTACACTTTAAAGACACTCGTGAACTTTCCCAAATGGGCCAAAGCATCAACATGAACCTTTATTTACCGACACAAGAATCTGACACAAGAGGGGCAAGCCCTAATTACAAGGCTAGGAGGGAAGGAGAGAACAGTGGCAAGACTGGACAGTGTGAACGCGTCAAGATACAGGGTGGGGTCCACATCGAGGTCCCAAGAATGAGTGGACGTCATGCAGTGGAGAGGAAGGGAAGGGCCGGGCCTGGGGGAGCCCGGGCGGGTCGGGCGCGGCCAGACCCAGCCCAGGCAGCCAAGCTGGGAAGGTGTGCCAGCAAGGCAAGGATCCAGGAAGCCAGCTGTGACAGGACGATACCATGGGGTCCATCATGACATTGCAATCAGTCTGACCAATGGGGTGTACATCTCGCACACCTCCTCATCACTGCCTCCACTCATTCGTTAACGGCATTGAATCCTCAGCAGATCCCCCCGTTTTTAGTATGGTCTACGCTCCCGTAACTCCCCCAGTTCGCATCCTCGGGAACGAATTCAAGTGTCGGGGACACTGTAATTTTTGTAGGGGCCAACGGAGCTGCTGACATGGACCCCCGTGATCCCCGTGGTGAACTCGTTCCTACAGCCGCATGTTGGAATTAGGGTATTCTATTTTACGTCCCATGCTTTGCTTCTGGAAGCATGTCTTGAAACACGGCCCGTAAATTGAGAATTGTCTTTGCAAAATGGATCGTATACTTTATTTATTTGAAAAAATGATTAAAAAAAATTCCTGTAATCTGATTTTCTAACACTGAGGGTGTGTTGGTGATGTCTTTGTGGTGAATTAAAATACGATCATAAAATTCTGATCTTTATCGTCAATAGTAGGTGTTGTTGTGGCAAGATCTTTGGAATACAAAGGAACTAATGACAGCACAGCATGTCATTTTTTCCCTTGGAGAATTAATAATTTTTAGGGGTAGGAAGTCTTCTATATATATATATATATATATATGTATATTCCAAGGATTTTAATAGAATGATGTTGATTGATCAAGGTAGGTTTCTTTACCTTTGTTGACAATAGCTACATGTTTAGGTGCATTAGGTAGCCTAAATTTATTGTAATTGGATTAGTCCACATCAATTTCCATAATTTAATTTCTCAACCCATTTGTAAATTGTTGTTTATATGACAAACAACTCTAAGAGGCTTTGTAGATTAACTCTACTAATTATTCTGTATTATATATGTACTAATGTCTGTTACAAAAGAAATTAATATTAATCAAATAGTTATGTGTGTATCTAGATAAATATTATATCTTAAAAATATTAAATGTTTGTCTATAGTTTTTATTTTTACAAATTTTATTTGAAAATTGTTTCGCTTGATCAGAATTTGTAAAATTTTATAATTCCACTGAATAGATTTCAAAAAAATAAAAAGAAAAAAAAAAAAAAAATACATGCATTTGAAGAAATTCAATTGAGATGAACAAAATATTACAATAAATTCAAAATACTGTACAAGTCCTCTAAATAAAAATAACTGTCATGTAAGAATTTTTTAAACTTAACAATCACAAATTTGTACAAAGTACTTTTTCAAGAATACATACAAAAACAATTAGGAATTGTTTTCAAAATTAAACTTTTTGTATTCCCTCTTTACAATGATAATAAAAAAAACAGATATATATGTGTGTGTGTATATATATATATACATATATACATATATATATATATATATTTTTTTTTTAAGTTAATATTTGAAGACCAGAATTCATTCTTTAAGTTAAACTGCAACAGTAATTTATATGAGAAATTTTCTTAAGGTTGGTCAATAAAATAATATATTTTTATATTACATTAGTAGTAAAAGATAAGCTGAAATTGGGCTTGTAATTTATAAATGTGTTGTAGACAATCTGACACGTATTACTTTAATTTTATTGTTTTTAACAACCAAGGATAGCACAAATCTCAATAATAAATAATATGTTAAGTAATGTCTACAAGTTTGATCTAAAAGTGTCATATTAGGATTTTTTTGTTGTAATATCTTAATATTTTAGTTTTATATATTAAACATGCTAGAGCACCAAGCAAGTAAAAGAATAAGTTCATGTTGCTCAATAAGGAAGAGTAAATACCAATCTTTTTTTATTTTTCATTTTTCATTTTTTCTAATTTTTCAAAACTGTAATTATTCAACATTCAAAATGTGTATTATTTCCATCCAAGAATTATCAGATAAAATTTGTATTTTATCTGATAATTCCAAATCTATTTGATTTAAATATTAAATACAGTGAGAATTAAATTAAATGTAGTGGTATATATATTAGTTTTCATAATTTAGAATAAGATTCTTGTAGCACCAATAATATACAAGATTTTAGAGATTACCACAATCCAATTTATTTTAACAAATGCAAATCTTAAAACATTACTTTAAATATGTTTTTAGTATTTTAAAAATTACATTTACAATCATATTTTATCTTGACATTATACCATAGTTACCAATATTTATAAGTCTTATGCTATAATATTTAAAACTCACCTTTTATAACTTCTATTTATAAAATCATTGGACTAATCTTTATAAAAAGTAATATTTTCCATTATTTTGCTATTATTGTAGCTATGATGCTCAAACATGTTTCTTTTAAATAGAACAATCAACAAGATAAGTGCAAGTATTTTCTTTTTTCTTTTTTATGAATCACACCACAAGCTATCATCAAAATTGTTGGTTTTCTTTTAAATGTTTATGTATAGAGGAAAATATCACATATATTTTTATCTTGTATATATGAGATAAGTTTAAAAGTATCATTAAGTAAACCTTAAGATTATAAAAAATTCTCATGTAATTTTAAATATAAAACAATGTTGTAAAAGCCTTCCTCAAAACTAACATTTTCTTTGGAAGTCTCATGGTTTTGAGAAAGTATTTAAATAGTCATTTTATTAACTTATAGTTATTAAAACAAGCTTAAGCCCAACTTTAATCTTTTATTATATCTTGTGTTTAATCTTGCTTTAAGATTCTCGAGTCAATTTGTACCAAATAATTTATTTTTAAAAATTATATTATATATTTATATACTTTTATCTTATTTTTTTCATTCTTGTATAATAGTTACTATATGACTTTTAAATATATACTTATACTTCTACTTCTAATACAAAATCAAAATTACTGTGATGTGCAAAAGAAAAGTATTTATGATGGTTTTTTCATTTTTAAATCATTGAATGCATACTATTAAAAAAAAATTAACAAAAATACTTGATCTGTTTTTACATGATGAATGTTTGTTTTGTTAAAAATAGCATAACTATTAGTAATAATAAAAATATACAACACAATGATGTCAACATGATCAAGACCTGTACACTTTATCCTAAATCCATGCTCTTATCAAGATACTCTACTTCCACATAAATCCACACTTTTTTTCTTTTTGCTTTTTTAATCTTTTCTGTGAGAATGGCAGAAAACCCAGAGGTTTCTAGACTCAGCCCATAAATCATGATCTAATTTTTGAATATTATTTTGTCAAATTGTCATGTAAATTCAATTGGAGGGAGTGTGGATGGTATGTACAACTCAGGTTGTCTCATTTTCAATTCCTTCCCGGAAACATGTGCTTGCATCAAAAAGTTAAAAGAAATATACTTAGAGAACAAAAACTCAGACAATTCCATTGTAATCCAACTTTGCAACCTCTACGTGTTTATTTGTTTTGTGATATTATAATAAAATGTTTTTAGTCCTTCTCTATATTTACTCACAGTGTCACAACTGTTTTGCAGTACAACTACAGTGTCTAAGTGTGCATGTATTGATGAAGTACGTTCATTGCCTTCCCCCTCCCATGAGGAGGACCTCGCACCACTCAATTTTCAAATATTTCCTTTTTCTTATTATTTAAAATTGGGGGATCAGTTGATTCGAGTTGGGGAATAAAATCCATCCACACTATTTTATCAAGAGGTTAATATTGGTTCAAAACCTAATACTGCCAGATCATGTAAGGGTGACGTGGCGGCGGCTCATTTGCTTGTCGAAATAAAGTTTTATTTGTGTGGACAACCAATATCCAAATTGGGTTGTGAAAGCAGATTTTGTACGCTGCTCTTTTGCTGTTGGTGTGTAATTAATTCTGTTGGAAGTGGGATAGAAAACTCAAACTTGAGTAAGAACTTGTTACAAATTTGTGGAGGATCATTGAAAAAAAAAATATATATATATATAAAATTATAATTATCAATCATTATCACGTTATTTTGTAACATGTTCTACAGCTAGTGGTCCGTGGTTTAATTCATTTATTTATTTTGATAAAAATAAAAATAATACAAAAATCAAGTTAAAGTATACAGATTCACCTTTTACGTGAAATGTTTATGATTATGAACCATACCCAAATTAATACACGAAAAATGTTGTCTAGATATGTCTCTCCAAACTATTGTTGATAGCGGGAAATCCCCCTATTCAATATCTGAATTTTATGTGTGTGACAAAAAACGTAGTAACATTAATGAACAGTCTCTTCAGGTAGCTGCAAGTGCAAGTGTTTAGGTGGGTGAATAATTCATTGTATACAACAGATGATTGATTAACGCTTAGTTTTTATGGGGTGAATGAAACTATTAGTTCTATGAACTAGTAGTTTCATTCACCCCATCAAAACAAAGCTTTAATGGTTGCGAACTTTGTATATGGAGTGTGAACCCAAGCAGAGCAAATGCATTGAGCCTTTCATTGTTGGGTTAAAGAGAAATCCCTAACTCTTCTTGTAGCTACTACAAGCCCTACTACAAACCCCACTCATTCGTCTTTCAAATCCCAACTTGATTATAAAACAACCATCTACTAATTCATTCTTCACCAAATAGTTAATTCTAGTTTACTAACTAAACCATTAACGAAAGGAAACATATACCAGAGCTATTAGAAATTGTCTCCAAAATGATAGATTAACTGCAGTTTACAGCAACTATTTCAGGCTCAGGTTTCCTCTGCTGTGTCATGCAACGGTCTTACACATCGGTACTTTTCACCGAGTGACGGAGCCTATCCGATGTGGTGATAGCAAACCCGCGGGCATAGGACCTAACTGAAACGTCGATTAGGGTTTGGGCTCCGGTGTGATTCGCCGCAGCCACAGTCGGTATTAGGGCGGGCACGCCGAGTGCGGACGTTTCTTACGTTCTCTCATCTTTTTGTAACCCTCCCTGTAGTGCGTTCCTTCGACCGGGATGTGGTCACAATCACTTTCCCCGCGTGTAGATTTTAGACCACTTAACGCCTTCGCCAGCGCCGTTCTTCGTTTTTGTGCTCTCTGTTGATTGCGTATAGCTGGCTGTACCCCGAAAGCCTTTTTTAAGATTCTTCTCGGATTTCACTAGGCAGAGGCTGATGTCTATGACTCACTGTGAAGGATTTCTGAATCTGTCAACGAGCAACCTGGACAAGTTGACTCTGCATTGGCATTTTGGTGATGTCTCGGTTGAGGGAGTTTGACATCGTGGCATGTCAAGACAACGACGAGGATTTTTTGAATCGTGCCGCAGTCGGGTATTTTGTCAGTGTGATTGTCGTTTCTGACGGTTCTACGATGCCGCAGTTCTTCCGATTTTTCGCATCAATAGACTGATTCAAGATTTAGTCTATGTTGATAAGCGTGACTGTGGTAGCTTGAGGGTCTTTATCATCGGGTTCTTGTTTGTTCGTCCTGGTTACGCTATCTCCCCACGACTCGGTCTCCACGGCAGACTGGCATAGGGGTGGCATGGCTGCTCAGTACTGTGTTTTCTTGGCTGTGTTGTGTATACAGCTTTTGGCGTTCGATATATTCAGTATTGAGGTGTTCTGCTAGTAGCTATGAGCAATTTACATGAATTGATGACGGCACTATGGGCGATGTTACGATGAAGAACGGGTATCTGCGCAGCACAACGCTTAGGTTTTCGTCTGAGCTTTGTGCGATGCCTTCGTTGCGGTAGGTCGAGTTGCATTGGACAGCGATGTAACACTAATGTGATCTTTTCTGCTGGTGAGGAAGGCCTTCATTTCGAACACAACTTTTCCGACTGTTTATTTTGGTTTTCTTTGGTGGATTTGTCAACTCATTCGGTGTGAAGTCATTGTCACTCTTTTAGAAACAAGAGTAGCATGTCTGCTTTGGTGACTTCTTACGCTTATAATTGTCTTAGAGCCTGTATGAGTATGTATCACACAGGGGTTTCCCGCATATTGTTACTTGGAACGAGATGGAGAAGTTATTCAACTAAAAATGGCGAGCTATCATTGATGACGGTAACTTCTATCCTACACGAGCGGCACAAGTTTTAGGCAGGCAGCAGAGTTTCTACGTTCTTCTGTGCATGTCTTCCTGCTTGCGTAGGTTGGTTTTGTATGTGGCATGTAACAGTTTTCATTCTTCGAATGTGGGGAGCGGATTCAGTTGATGGTGATGAAGATACTATGTTGCAATTATATCCAGTGATGTGAACTAAAACCTGGTAACCAAGTTGGTCTAGAGTGGTGACGGGCACTACCTTTCTTCGTCTCAATATTCTCTCTCGATGTCTTCTTACCCATTGCCTCTATTCTCCTCTCTCTAACACCTCTTCCACTGCAACTACGTATGCAGTTTGAGGTAGTGTCCGTCGTTAAGCCACCGCTGATGCTTTAGCTATGAGAGCTGAGGATATATAGCAACGCTGGCTGTCGCTAGAAAAATTGAAGCATTGGTGATGTGTTCTTGGTTTAAAGGCACATTAGTTACTGAATTCTAAATAGAGTCGTTGTATGGGAGAGTAAGGTTTAGTCCCGGGAATTATAACAGTATATATTCAGTTGTTTGTCTTCCTTAAAGCATGGTCGCGCTGTGCACTGCCCTTGTTTTCATCCAACTTCTTCCCATGAGTCTTAGCCGCCTATTAGGAGCGTGTCAATTCGCCTGTTTCAAGCCAGGACCGCGTTACTCAGTTTCAAATTTAATGATGTACACATTAATTGTTATTCGAGTAACGTTATTTTAGTAATCGTGATGCATTCTGTGAATGCTCGGCGGATGGTTCATTGAAAATTATCCTGCGTTTCTTCCCCTGTGTGTCTCCCTTTCAATTCTGATTGCAGCCTTTTCGTACTCGAGTTAGTCCTTTTTCTTTCAATGTCAGGGCCAGTTGATCATACACTGAGTTTGCTGCATTCCACTGTTCTAGTCCTGTTTGCATGTCAGGCCTTCGTATTAGGATTGATTTAATGTTTAATTTTTTTTGTTATCTTTTGTATTGCCCGAGATATTGATATAGATCCAATTGATGGTGAGAGCTTTGGCGTCTTAGAAATGGATCGCGGTGCATTGTCCAGTGATGTTAAAAACATACTGTTGATCATGATGATCTAGAGTGGTGGCGGACACTCCCTTTCTGATGTCTTTTTCCATCCCTCTGTCGTAGTCACTCTCTGCACCCTGTCCATCTTTCTCTACTGCACGACCCTTTGCAGTGTGAGGTGTTGTCTGCCGTTTAACCACCGCTGATGCTGTAGCTATGAGAGCTGAGGACAATTTGCACCTATGCGACTTTCAATTTGATCTGTATATCTTGTTTACATTTTTGGATGATGGTCACTGACTTTTGGTTCATCAATTTGAAATTAGTTCTAAAGCATGTGGATTAAAAGTTTGGCATTTTTTACGGAGTTCGGTTATTGCGAGGTTGGCTTCTGATAATTCTTGGGTGAAACACATGTAAGTGTCTGCTCTTTTAATTTTCAAAGGAACCAAAACATGTCAGTGTAATTAACACTGCTGTTCTCTACTTGTTTAATATTATTGTGTCCTGTCGGATTCTGCAAATTACACTCAATTTCGACACAGTGCCAAGTTCGACTTGTGTGAGACGGATATTTGCTAGTTCGTGGCGCTCCGCATGTGCTTTGCTTTAGTGCTCAAGCTTTCATCCATGTAACCCATACCCGTTGTAATATATGATAACTGTTGCCAGGGCCTGGTGTTGGTTATCTGGGATTTATTGTAATCCTATTTTTTACATGCCATTCGATCTCTACATCTTGGGTCTGTGTCCATCGCAGCCGATGAATCAGCCTTTGTTTCATTCTCTCCCATCAATTTATTGTCTAGTGGACTTTCGGGTGCAACTGCTGCCGTAGTATGCTAGAAACCAGCTCCTCGTCAATTTTGGATGCCAATTTGAACTGTTCCTTTACTTCGAAGAATGAAGTATTTCCTCCTCTAACTCTGTGCATGGACCACTAACTTCGTTGGCAGGTAACGAGGTGCATGCACCTACAATTAGAACCAAAGCTGAGGCTACACTACGACTTGTGTTATTAATACTCTCGCATATTGCATCAATGTATTCTATGCTGTACCCCCGGTTTGGAGAATCTGTTGCTTTTTTATTGCCCTTTTAGTTTCTGTGATATGACATGAAGTACCCGAACTCCTTACTAGTGAGTTTGACTCATCTCATTTGAAAAGGATATATTGCGATGGACCAGTCTAATTGTGCTACATGTATTGGCTGGGAATCTCTTTCTTCTATTGGTGTTAGCATCACAAAATCTATAAACACAATGCTATCAAATGATTGGGAAAATGGAGGGAAACGACGGCTCAATGCTAATAATTGCAGGTAACGAGAATTGTGAAATGTTAATGCAAGTGAAGAGTTCGTACATGCGATACACTATACATCTGAGGAGCTGCAAAATTTTTCTATGGAAGTTGATAATCCGTAGGGTACGTCAGTACTGCACCATATACGCAAAAAAAACGCACGACAGTGATATACCAGATTCGGTTTGGATCAACATGTGTCTCAGCGTGCATGAGTTAAAGATTTGGATGAATAATACTTTGGAATATAATGTACGATACAGTTGCTGGTAACAACAATGCTGTTTCTGGCGGAGGGTCTATTCACTATCGGTGTATGTACTAAGCCAATTCTCAGTTTTCTAATCATCCATCGAACTGCGTGAAACTATCTTTTGTGAAAGTGGATAGCATGTAGAGTACAACTGACAACTTCACATTCTTTCTTTGTTTATAACATGATTATGTTTGGAGTAATTTCTCGTGGAGTGAAACGAATGTGCTAAACAAGAAGTAAAAAGGCTGTATTTGTTTGATTAAGTAGTGTTTATCTGCTTGAAATTCCAAGACCCAAATGAGTGTAAGATATGAATATATCCGATTTTTTCTTGTCAAGGTCAATCACCCAACTGTTCAACCGACTACCATCTTGGTCATGAAAAAAATAAGTTAAGTATTTGCTGGTGTGACTCTGACGCTGGCTGTATTACACTTGAATTGTCTAAACTTAATTGAATATTTCAAAAAATGTGTATGTGAACTTGTATCATTCACAACATTAACCATTCAGCTATATATATACCAAATTAGCATAGAAATAAACAGCGTTTTCCACAGTTTACAAGAAATAAATAAGATTTAAGCATAATTTCACGACTAAAATGACACCACACGCTCGGAACATGCATAATTGTAAATCGACATTTATTCTGAGCTCTCAAAACAATCTATCAATATAATAATAAGACTTGAGCACTACATCGCTGTTCATAAATCATATTCACGGACTCACAACAAAGCGCAAAAGCAAAACATATACATTGCACAGCATGCTTAAAAGAGCTGTAACCTTTTCCGAGCTTTACATAGCAAAAAATATTTTCACGACAAACGATTTCAATTGATGTATCCGAAAGAGGGCGGTGAGTCCCTTAATACACCCGTACACGCCAACTATTGACGCGGTGCATCATGTCACCCACGGTCAAAGGGCCCACTCGTCATCCCCGGTCATGACAGACACTACGGGTCCCACCATTGACACGACAGCGGCGGTGTGTTTCTATAGAAGCTTCCGAAGGCACTCCGAGTGGGTCTTTAAAAACTGCCACGTGTGAAGCATAACAAGAGGCCTCATGGTGCGCTATGTGTATTAATTTCAAACGCCCACTATTCTTTATGGTTCTAGTTTCTCTAAATTCTATTCTCTTTTTCAACAAAATGAACAGAAAAAGTAAAACAGTGGAGAAGGGAAGAGAATTGTAGCAATTTATGCTATTCAATTTAGTGTAGAGAGGAGTGCCGAAGAACTCTAGGTGTTGACTTGTTGGACGATGTTCATGAATACGACATGGAACATGACATGACATTGAATCCTTGAAGTAGTTTTGAATAATTTTTGTAGAACGTTGTGGTCATTTAGATCTACATATTTTCTACAATGAGCATATGGGTTTTAACTATATTTCTCAAAGTATGTAATACTAATTGAAATAATTTTATATACTTAGTTTTACTTCTACTGTATTAGTTTATATGAAACTGTACACACACATATGTTGATTTGATTTGATTTGCTCCATTTAATTGCAGAGTTTACAATCCAAGAGCACAAGTCTTTGTAGAATATTTATGTGCAGTATATGCATTAATATAACATTTTACTGAGTAGTCCCTAAGGATAATGCAAAATGTCTTTTTATATACCTATTAAAAAATCAACCTTTGTTTAAAGGTGGGGTTGAAGTGTGGATTCATAATACAACAAAAAAGAAGAAAAAAAGAAAGAAAAACCAAGTTGAGTAATGAGACATTTGAATTGAAAAGTGAATTCATTCATTGCATTGAGACAACTTACTACATTATTCTATATTTTAAAATTAGTAAAGATGCATCAGAATTCTATATTCATTAATGCATTTTTAATGATAGTAACATGCATTAAAAAAACCTTTACATTAAAATTATTAATTATGAAAACCTTAAGGTAGATTAACACTTATGCAAATAAATTGAAAAACCCATTACATACATTGAAACACAAATGCAAAAAATTGAAATACCCATTATACTGATGCAATTATGAAATCAATATGAAATCAATTAGTGCACACATGATTTTATATCAAAACTAGCTGATGAAATACAAGGATTACAATACTTATACAAGAAAAATTCATTTAAATCCTTTAATTGAGCTTTAAAAAAGAAATCACATTAAGTCAATTATATAATTTCAGATTCTTCTACAATAACTTTCATTTTTCAAACTTCTGACTTAATTTTGTTTTTTAGTGTTTTTTAAGTAGTTGGTTAGGTTATTAAATATACAACTTTTATAAAAGACAGTGAACATCCAGTAAATTATTCCTTCAAAAAATAATTTATTCAAATGTAGGATATATGTTAAAAAATGTGTTGTTGAATTTTTTAGATATTATCACATCAAAAAAGATTTTGTACATAAATTTATTTTATGGTAAAATCTAAAAGATACAAAACATTTGAAATCAAGAATTTAGACCATTGCTTGTTAATTAGTGCTTGATATTGCAAAATATTATATATGTGTAGGCAATCCAAAAGTCATTGTTCAAGTACCTCTTGAAGAACCAACATTTGCCAAATGTCCAAATGGCTGTCAAATGTTGCTGTAATATATATATTAATTAGCTACACAAAACCATGCAATATTCTAAAAATAACAATGAAATGGAACACCTGATGTATATTTTACAAAACGATGCATTTAGAAATAAATAAAATAAAATGAGAAACTGTATATTTTTCAACTTGAAGGATTCTTTGTTGAAGAAAAAATGATATGATGGGTATATATTTCTACGTCTTTGAAGACATTTTCTTTCTTCAGTATCCTTTATGGATCATCTACATTCCTTTAGATGCATTTGAGACCTTTCAAATATTTGAAAAAACTTGAAAAAAAAACAATGAAACTTTTGCACCAAGTATTTTTGGAAAATTACGCAAGAAAAACTTCTTTTGACAATTTGGTAGTTAAGTATAATAAAGATTCTTTCTAAAACAGTTCTAGTAATCACTTCAATAGTAAGCCATTAGTATTTTGGACAACAATCTTATAGCTTTGCAATTATCATATACAAAAGAAAAAGAGAATATAGTCTCATTAGTTTATGTCTTTATTTTATTTATATTTATATTTATATGACAATATTCTTCAAAATTTGGCATTGAAATTTGATTATATTAATGTAATTTTAGTAAAATTTAATATTTGCTAATAATTTTATCTTTAAGTTTGAAATTATATATTCATGTGGATGTGACTACTAGTGTCTTCTATACATAGTATCATTCAGAAATTCCTTTATATTAATAATATTTATGTATCTTATCACAAATCAAATAATAATTAATATTAAAAAATTAAAATTTTATAGTTTCTGAAAGAAGTTAAATTATATTTTTTATTAAAATAATTAAAAGTATATTTTCTGAAATATTTGGTTGTATTAATATAATATTTCAAAAAAATAATAATTTAAAAGTTATAGCCATTTTTTAATATGATATATATATATATATATATATATATATATATATGATACAAATAAAATAAATAAATCTTTTATTAGAAAAATATTAGAAAAATATAATAATTATAATTTTATAAAATAAAATTATAATAACATTATTTAAATAATAATAATAATAATAATTTATAATAGTAAAATTAATAACTTTATGAATTTTTTTACTACTTATAATTATAGTGTTAATTTAAAAAATTGCTAGGTAGACATCCCTCTTTTATTGCATCGATACCTCTCTTTTATTATATAAACATCTCTTTTTATTAAGTGGACATCTCTTGCTATCTACCCTATAAACATACAATAATATCATTGTCATATATATATTAATATTACTGTATGTTTAAGCAAGGCATTCATTCAAAAACACAAGCAACTTCGTGAAGGAGAATTCAAGTTCTAGATGAGTGGCTTTTAATAAATTGTTACAAGTTCCAATCTCCATTGAATCACCTTGAGCCACCAAACAAACTCTCCTACTTGATTCACTTACCACTAATCCCATATTACAAACCACCAAATTACATCTAAGCCTCCTCCAAATCCTCCTCATACTTGTCTTTATCTTTATTACTTGCATCTTGGTGCTATTGTTATTCCAAAATCAAATTTTTCATGTTGTTCTTTACTTCTATGAACTCCATCTTCTGTCAAGGACAATAACTGGATGAAGTTAAATAAACAAGTGACACCTCTCTCAAAGAAATAAATATAAAGAAGTATATATATTAAAAAAGAAACAGGAATGGCTAATGTGAAAAGACAAGAAAACTAGAGACCCTTAAACTAGACTGGAAACAAGAAAGGAATTGACAAGAGTGAAGAAGGCTTCACTCTTGTCTCTATTTATACTATCTACCTAAGAGCTAAGTGGCGACGTTCTATAGGACCTCCAACACGTATCCAATTTACAAGACACGTGTCCAAGTTGCAAGACACGTGTCGAACTTGCAAGGCAAGTTTCCTATATGTTCGCCACGTATTTAGCTTGGTCTTCAAGCTACCAACATGTACGACATGTGGCTAACTTATTGACCAAGTTTCTAATCCAAAAGTCTACTATGGACACTTATAAAGTCAAAGCAGCGTCTATGAAGTTTCTAGGAAGTTTTTCTAAAGATATTATGGAATTAACCTGCTTTTACCTTCTTTTATCTAATTCTATCTGATCATATAGGTAACTATGTATATGTCCGTGACATTACCCCCCCTTTAAAGGACGAGTTCCACGAGGAGCGGTGATTATATGTGTAGAAAGTCTAAGATGCGGCGAATAGTATTTGCCACATATTCTGATCTTTGTTCTCTTCGAAGGTAATTGATGGGTCCTCTCAGCCATCGATAGTGTCCCATTCCAGGGCGAGAAGACCACCCTGTTATTTGATCATTGTTGTGACCTTCATAACTTCCTTCAAATGTCACATCTGGAACACCGTCAGGAGTTGTTCCTATCTCTAATAAAATCACCAAACATCGAGAATCTCTTCCAAGGTCGTGATACCAAACATGTTGTATCTCGCCATCTATTCGAAGGAAGAACATGTCGTTCTTGAAGATCTTCATCTCGGTTGCGTCGTCTTGAGGGTTGTGACAGTCGCAATGTCTCGTCCGGTAGAGCAAATGAAGGCTCTTGAGTCAAATCCGCTGGCTGATGATTCTCCATCTCCTTAGCGTCACAAAATACAAAGAAGCTACAAACAAGGATAGAAAGTTGAATGTTATCTTGCCTACATCTTGTTTCTTTTATAGGGAAAGTCTTCATCTTGGTTTTGATGGATGTTGTTGATGAAAGGTCTCCACCTTCCTCGCTGCATTTGCCAGATTTTTTGCTGGTTCCCATGTGCGCTCACTAATATCGTATCCGTGCCAGTGAACAAGATATTCCAACCTATTTTGGCGCCGCCTTGAATCTAAGACTTCTTCCACTTCAAATTCGTCATTATTGTTCACTTCTATAGGAGGAGGTGGCACTTGTCTTCTTCTTGGTATGTTCATTGTCTTATATGGTTCAAGAAGAGACACATGGAATACAGGGTGGATCTTCATAGACTCTGGTAGGTATAATCGATATGCAACTGGATTAATTTGTTCAGAAATACGAAAAGGTCCAAGCTTACGATAGTCCAACTTGTCACAAGGTCGCATAGTCTTGATATTGCGACGAAGTAGCCATACCTTGTCGCCTACGTTGAATTGTGGTTGTTCCTTTCGATACGCATCAGGATTTATCTTTTGTCGTTCTTGAGCTTCCTTTAATTGTGCCTTCATTGTTGTATGTAGTTCTGACAAATGATTTACCAAGTCTTCCACCGCAGGATTGTCAACTTTCGAATAGTCAAAAGTATCAAGTCGTGGATGGTAACCATAATTGGCAAAGAAAGGTGTTTGTTGTGTAGAAGAATGTACCGTATTATTATAAGCAAACTCTGCCAATGGTAAAAGAGTTGTCCAATCATCTTGTTGGTAGTTGATGGTACATCTCAAATACTGTTCCAAGACTTGATTTACGCGCTTCATTTGTCCATCAGTTTGAGGATGGAAAGCTGAAGATAGCTTTATATCCACCTTTAGAATCTTGAAAAGCGTTCTCCAAAATCTCAATACAAATTGAGTTCCTCTATCCGATATAATATCCTTAGGTAATCCATGATAGCGGTAGATATTGTCAAAGAAAAGCTTAGCTGTTTCTTTGCATGTGATAGATTTTTTACATGGTATAAAATGTGCCATCTTAGTGAAACGATCTACTATCACGAATATAGAGTCATAAGAACCTGAGTTTGGAAGATGCGTGATAAAATCCATAGACACAGAAGACCATGGTTGTTCTGGAATGGGTAATGGCTGAAGAAGTCCGTAGGGTCGGTGGCGAGGAGTTTTTGATCTTGAACAAACATCACATGTTTTTACAAAATCTTTGACTCCCTTCCACATTTGAAGCCACCAAAAATCTCTAGATATCAACTCTAGAGTCTTATTGTATCCAAAATGTCTTGCTATCGGGAAGTCATGACGAGCTTGAAGAACACGTAATCGTGCTTCACCTTCTGGAACATACAAGCGCCCTTCAAAATAGAGTAGATTTTTCTTGAACTCAAACTTCGAAATATCATGAGACTTAGAAGAATTATTCTTAATTTCATGAATAAGGGGATCTGAGGACATACTTAACTGGACTTGCTTGAGAAAAGTTGAATCAACAGTTAATGTTGATTTTGTTGCCCGAAGATAAAATTGCTCCGGCTTCAAGAGAGTCGTTCTTTGTTGATCAAAAGCTGCATCTCCTTCTTTTGGTGCAAGATAAAAACGTCTAGAAAGTGCATCGGACAGACCTTGTTGTGTTTCTGGCCGATATGTAATAATGAACTCGAATCTTGATAGAGACATGCTCCAACAAGCTTGACGACAATTCAACACGCGTACTGACATGAAATACTCGAGGTTCTTGTGATCCATATACACGGTGACTGGACTAGAAGCGCCTTCTAGATAATGACACCATCCTTGAAAAGAATCCACAATTGCGAGAAGTTCTTTATCGTGGATTTTGTAGTTGATCTCTACTGCCAAAAATTTCTTGGAATGGAAAGCTACTGGATGGAGTTTGTCATCTATTCCCATTTGTGACAATATTGCGCCCAAAGCAAAGTTTGATGCATCTGTTTCCATAAAGAATGCCTTGGAAAAATCAACGCGATACAAGATTGGTGCAGAAGCAAAAGTTATCTTCAAAGCTTCAAATGATGCTTTTGCTTCTTTATTCCACTCGAGCTTGTCCTTACAAGTCAAACGTGTAAGTGGGGCTGCAACTTGAGAGAAGTTCTTGATGAAGATTCGATAATAATTGGCAAATCCCAGAAAGCATTGCACATCTCTTATTGTTCTTGGAATCTTCCAGTCTATGATTGTTTGGACTTTCTTAGGATCCATCATGAGGCCATTATTCGATATGATATAACCTAAGAAGTCAACTTGAGTAGTGTGAAATACACACTTTTCCATCTTGGCGTACAACCCTGTTTCTCTAAGTTTTTGTAACACACGACGAACATGTGTTTCATGCTCTTCTACATTCTTAGAGTAGATTAAAATGTCGTCTAGATAGCAGACAACAAAATCATCTAAGAATTCATGAAAAACATCGTTCATGAGATGTTGGAAAGCAGCTGGTGCATTTGTGAGTCCAAAAGGCATAACATTATATTCGAAATGTCCATACCTTGTTCGAAATGCAGTTTTCCATTCATCTCCTTCTTTAATACGAACCAAGTTGTATGCTCTTTGTAGATCTATTTTTGTATAGATCTTAGCTTGATTTAGTTGATCAAGAAGTCCAGAGATTAAAGGTAGTGGATACCTGTTCTTGATAGTGATCTTGTTAAGTCCCCGATAATCCACACACATTCATAATGATCCATCTTTTTTCTTCACAAATAGAATTGGAGCTCCTGCAGGAGATTTGGAATGGCATATGAAGTTCTTGGCTAGATTCTCTTCAATATACTCTTTGAGTTCAGCCAACTCATTTTGTGATAAATTGTAGATTGGTCCAAAAGGAGGCTGAGATCCTCTTTGAGATCAATCGAACAATCATATGGGCAATGCTCCGGAAGAATATCAGCATTCTTCTTCTCAAAAACATCTTGATAGTCTCGGTATTGGCTTGGAATGCCACTTGAAGCCTTTCCACTATCAGAAATAGATGTTGCGTAAATAGCAAAAGTTGGTCCTTCTTTTGCTGCGTGTATAAAAGCTTTTGCACCTATTAATATAGGTTTTATTGTACCAGGCTTGTAACTTTTTACTGGATCGGTAGGATGTTTAATAATATCTTGAAAAAAGTCAAGTCTACGAGAATTCCAATCTATTTGAGGGTTATATTTTTCTAGCCATGACAAACCTAGAATAACTAGATTAGATGGAGATTTAATTATGTTAAAGGTTACATAGCTATTATGACCATCTATTATTACTTTTATAGGATGGGTTTCATGAGTGACATCTCCTGAGGACAATGGGCGACCATCTATGACTTCTACATGTACGGATTTAGGTTTCTGAACTAAAGGTATTTTACGATTCTTAACAAATTGTTCATCTAGAAAACATACTGAGGCTTCTGAATCTAATAAGGCAGAGGCTCTGTAATTTTTTGGTCCTAAATATACATCTATCATAAAACAAGGAGAGGGTTTTGAGGAGAGAATAGGACCTTTATTGGGAATTGTACAGGGTTCCAGCTGCACGGTCCCTATTGTAGCTGGACAAATTCGTTTTTCGACATGTTGTCTTCTTTGACAGCCGTACTCCTCATTTTGTAGTTGCGACATTTCTTTGGACAATGTTGAGCAGTGTGCTTAGGTTCTCCATAATATAAACACAATCCTTCTTGACGACGACAAATCTTTTCTTGTTCAGTAAGAGGTTTAAAACGTACCACATCAATTTGCATGTCTTCTACTTCCGAATGTACGTTTTGTGAGGATGTTGATGTTGCCATTGATTAATAATGTTGAGGCTCCCTTGTACGACTCTCAGATCAAAACTCAAAAAGTCGATTGTCACACTTCACAGCAAAATCAATTGCTTGACTCAATGTCTGAGGATCGGGTAAATTGAGCATTAATATTTTTACCTCATATTG
>JAWRVF010001342.1:0-78666 GCA_036785485.1 Physcomitrellopsis africana
AGAAAAATGGATCATTACGATTTATTCAAGATATGCAGCCAGTAAATGCAGTGACTATCAGAAATGCAGGAATTGGATCAATAATAGATGAATTTGCTAAAGCATTTGCAGGAAGGGCAATTTATTCAATGGGTGACCTGTATTCCGGCTATGACCAATTTCAACTAGCAAAAGAAAGAAGAGACATGATAACAATGAGAACTCCACTTGGATTGGTTAAAATGTGTACTCTTCCTCAAGGTGCTACTAATTCAGTTGCACATATGATGAGCAGGATGAATAAGGTATTGAGGGATTTTATTCCTGAGAAGACTATGCCTTTTTTAGATGATGTTCCTATTAAAAGGTGCAAAGAAGAAGACAAGGATGAAACTTTAGATAAAAAGGGGTGTCGCAAGTATGTTGTCAATCATATACAAGATTGTGAAAAGATATTGACTCGGCTTGAAGAAGTTCATCTTACATTATCAGATATAAAATCTATATTTGGAGTACAAGAAGTTGTAATTGTTGGACATTTATGTGGATTTTATGGAAGAAAACCAGATCTAGCCAAAGTTGATGCAATTAGAAGAATAAAAGAAGATTGCAATTCTTTAATAGAGGTGCATAGGTTTTTGGGTGCATGTGTGTTTTATCGTATTTGGATTCCTCACTATGCTCATATAGCGGATCCATTGTATGAATTGTTACGCAAAGGTTATCGTTTTAAATGGAAAGAAAAGCATATCAAAGCAATGCAGATATTGAAGGAATTATTAATATCACCTCCAGTATTGAGAAAAATTGATTATAAGTGCAATAGACTAGTGATTCTTACAGTGGATACTAGTCCAATTGCCATTGGGTGGGCAGTGGGTCAAGATGATTCAAATGGACATAGATTTGCAGTTCGATTTGGAGCTAAGGTTTTAAGTGCACGCCAACGTGCATATTCCCAAGTGAAAAGGGCAATATGGGGAGTTATTTCAGCTATGAAAGCTGAAAGGGATTATCTAATTGGGGCAGCAATAGTAGTGGAAACAGATTGTAGTGGTGGAAACAGATTGTTTGCCTTTGCTTGGAATGATTACTAATTGCACAACTCCAGACATTGCAATGTTAAGATGGATTGCTTATATCAAGTCATTAAATCCGGAGTTTAAGCATGTTGCGGGAAAGGACAATTCCGTAGCAGATATGTTATCTCGAGCAAGATATAATGGAGAAGATGAAATGATAGAGGATATTGATGATGTGGGTACTAAATTTTATTCAGTTTCACAATTGAACAAAGAAAATAAGCCATTTCATGAAAAAAACTATGAAGGAGATTTATTGGATATTGGATATTATTTGAGCACGTTAACTAAGCATGATAATTGGTTAGTTGAAGAATTTAAACAGATCAGGAGAAAAGCATACAAGTTCATATTACAAAGGGAGATTTCTATGGAAGAGGCCAAAATCAAACATTGGTATGCCACAACGAGTAGTAGGTATCAAAGAAGTTCAACAAGAATTACTCAAAGAATTTCATGATAGTTTATGGGCAGGGCATAGAGGAATTTGGGCTACTTTTGCTAAGTTGAAGGAGCGATATTGGTGGAAGAATATGTATCGAGATGTAACTTCATTTGTAGAATCTTGTGTGGCTTGTCAAATGTATTCAAATATACGACATCGAGATGGGTTGCATCCAACATATCCTTTGGCTATTCATTTTAAATGGGTTGTGGATTTGGTTATTATGCCAATGGGACTATGGCAAATGAGGTATTTAGTTTTGGCTCGTGAGGATTTATCAAACCAAGTGGAAGGCAGGGCTTTAAGGACAAAGTCTACAGAAGAATTTGCAGGTTTTTACTTGAGGATGTTATTTGCCGCTACGGATGTGTGGGAAAGATCACTGCAGATCGTGGAGAATTAAATGCACATGAAGCTCGTGAATTCTTCAAGAGATGTGGAGTTAAATTATCATTAACCACGGCTTATAATCCAGAAGGGAATGCAAAGAGTGAACGTGGACATCCACCAATTGTAAAAGCCTTGGTTAAAGCTTGCAATGGAAGAGTGAGAGAATGGCCTCGACTTCTACCTTATGCATTATGGGCTGATCGAACAACACATAGTTCGGTGACAGGATATATGCCAGTGGAACTCATGACAGGTCAAAAACCTATTATGCCAATTGAAGAACAAGTGCCAACTTGGAGTGTACTACCTTGGAAAGATGGACTAACAAGAGAAGAGTTACTAGCTATTAGAATTTGACAGCTTGAACAAAGATCAGAAGATGTGGAACTAGCATTAAAATGGTTGCAAAAGGCAAGGCTAAAGAACAAGGCTTGGTTTGATAAACGACATCGATTGAGGCCTAAAGCAATTGAAGAAGGTGATTGGGTACTTGTTTATGACAACAGTTTGGATAACCAGCATAGTACCTTACGGAAATTTTCAAAACATTGGTTTAGACCCTATGTAGTGGTAACAGTTTAAGACAATGTCACATATTTATTGAAGGAATTGGATGGTACAAGGTTGAAGATACCTATTGCCGGGAAGCGAGTAAAAGTTTTCAAAAGACGAGATGGAGAAATAAACGTAGAAGATCATATTGAAGACATCAATGACTTTGAAGAAGACAATAATATTGAAATGGATGATGAAGTAGAACTTGGTGTAGAAAATGAAGAGATGGTATGATGCCAACTATGACATATGCTTTATTGGCACATACCGGAGGATGCACAGATTCAGAGGGGGTGGATGTCGTGTTGCAGCACGTTTATATAGTGAAAGGTATAGATAAGAGCAATTTATATTTAATACTTGATTATCTTAGTTCAATAGGAACTTAAGATACTTAAGAAAAGGGTTATGGAAGCCTCTTAGATTATTTTCTTGTTTTAATAGCTAACAGATAAAAGTTAGTTGTTAAAGTTTTCTTCTAGGCTATACTAACTCTTTTATTGACTTTGAAAAGCCATAAGTTAATTAGAATAGGACAAAAAAGAAAAATAGTTATTATGGTTGGTATAAGGATTAAGTTGAAAATAGGATTTAACTTAAAAATCCTTAAATTTAGTTGAATTGATACCCAAGGAAAGACCGGATATGAGACAGGATCAAAATCAAACCTCTGGGGACAAAAATGACCGCCGAAGGCAAGGAAAGAGGACATTTGAAGATCGGCGATTAGAGTTGGATAGCTAGCTTGAAAGGGGTTCCAAGGGCATTAAGCTTGAAACCATAGGGTTTGGGAGGACTTAGCAATCGCTATTCAAAGTCACAGTTTGTATTGGTGATTTGGGTTTTTATATAAGACAATGATGGCTTGCATTGTTGAGTGATTCGTAAAATATGTGAAGCATCTACAGTTCAAAATTTGATATTGTGTGGATTGTTGGATGTGCTAACTGTATACAAAGTTTTGTGTTACTCTAGCGATGCAATCAGGACATATTTGAGTTTTGATACAAAGGATTGTCGGAAGTTGGCAATTTAGGGTTGGATAGAGTTTCTATGATAACTAAAGATCTACTAATTGGATCAACGTAATTTTTAGTATGCTTATAGAAGACTTGTAGGTTGAGCTACTCACCAAGTTTGAGCTGAAGTTAATAGTTAAAGAAGGAGAAATCACCATTGGAGTTTCTACATCAATCTTCAAGTTGGCAGCCGAGCATCATCAGTGTGCTTTTTGGGCGTTTTCTTGCAATCTGTAAGTTGGATTGAACTAAGTTTTTTTGAGCATGTAAAAGGCTTATACTTGCATGTGTGTGCAAAATTTCACACTAAGTGGACAATTCGATTAAAAATTATAGCTTGTTGAAGCTCACTGATTAGAGTTAGGACTTATAAACAAAAATAAAAATTGCTTAATTATAAAGGAAATAAGGTAATTGGGGTATATGTAAGATTGATTTTACTAAGAGGAGTATTTTTAAACACTTTTGAATTGAAGCTCGAGTTATATTCCTTATATATGGGTGAAATATATTAGGATTTCTTGAGTATTGACAAATAGTACTTTACCTTCTACAGCCAAGTGCCTGGTGCATTCCCAACCAAGACAACACGTAATACGACAACGGAATCACCTTTATACATGTTTATAGGTGATTGGTAGGTTAGAATTTTGGCCAATAAGCTAGCCACGTGTCGCACATATTGATAGCTTGTAGAACAAGCTAAATACATGGCACACATGTAAGAAACTTGTCTCACAAGTTTGACATGTGTCTTTCAAATTATACACATGTTGGAGGTTCTATAGAATGCCGCTAAGTAATTTTTAGATAAATAGTATAAATAGAGTCAAGAGTGAAGTCTTCTTTACTCTTGTCAACTCTTTTTTTATTTCTAGTCTAGTTCAAGAGTCTCATATATTTTCTAGTCTTTGGCAATAACCGTTCTAGTTTCTTCTTGAATATACATACTTCTTTATTTCAATCTTGTTATTTTCCTGTGATGCAATTTGTTTTGCAACCAACAAGATCTGTATCTTGTGACAAAGCAATCGATCAATGATATCATATGCTTCACAATTTTGACAATTAGTAATTAACACCAAGTAGAATGATGTTGCACTTATTAGCCAATTTTTCTATAGATTACAATATGAGGTAAAAAAAATTGATATTCAACTTATCCGATTCTCAGACATTGAATCAAGCAATTGATTTTGTTGTCAAGTATGACAATCTGCTTTTTGAATTTCAACCGCAAAGTCGCACAAAGAAGCCTTAACATTACTACATTACAATAGCAACATCAATATCTTATCAATACGTATATTTAGAAGTAGAAGATATCCAAATTGACACGGTATGTTTCAAACCTCTTACTGAAAAAGAAAAGACTTGTCGTCATCAAGAAGGATTGTGTTTATATTGTAGAGAACCTAAGCACAGTACTCAGCATTGTCTGAAGAAACAACACAACGATAAGATGAGGAGTAAGGCTGTCAAAAAAGACAATATATCAAAAAACAAGTTTGTCCAATTACAATAGGGACATTGTCATGTTGTGGTTCAGCTACCATGTGAAGAAATTGTATATGTATACTTAATATATAATTTAGTACATAGCTAAATGAGAGCCATATTAGTGGACTTTTATTGGTTATAGAATATGGTTAGGTTGATAGTTTAGAAAGGATCCATTAAAAAGGTTATTATTGAGGTTTATACAATCTTATTTCTTCTTTTTGATAGTGATTTTGAGTTTAATTTATATTAAAAATAACTTATATATATCTTAAGTCACCTTTGTTAGACATTAGTGACCCTTAAAGTCTTAGTTTACTTCTTTTATTTGGTGCTTAAAGCACCAAGTATGTAAATCTTATAAAAAAAAGGGTTAGAAAATGATTTTTAATATAAAAAGGGTAGTTTGGCCATCCATGTCGATGAATAGAGGTGGATGATAGAAATCTCTATTCTAATTTGCCAAAAATCATGTCCAATGGGCTTCAAGGAGGCTGCCCAAGGATTTATTAGGAGTTAGGGTTTGTTTACGAAGGGAGTCAAATATCAGAGGCTAAGGTCATAAGGTTTAGGTTTTTGGATCTGGTTTAGGTACAAATTTTGTGTGATTTGTACTTTTTATGAAGAAGTTATAGGCGCTCAAAGTTAGGGTGTTGATTTTGGACCTATTGTCACTCTTTTGGATATAACGTGCACGTATAGAGAGCAATCAAGGATCAGCAATTGGAATTGAAGAGAGCACTTTTTTAACTACACATTTCATGTACGACTTGATAAAATTTAAGCTAAGGTGAAGGAGATATTGGGAGTTCAAGTTAGTGCTTGTAAGCTAAGAGCAGTAAGAGTCCCTGCTTGACTAGTAGTTATATTTTGAGCTATATCTTAGACAATTTGATAGATTTTTGGCTCAAAATTTTTAGAAGTGTATATATTTATATCACAAGATTATATGCAAAAATTTTGTGACAATAAGATTTTGGATTTGTGAGATATAAGAAAAATAGTGCTCAGGTGTTTCGAAGCTAGCGTTTTAAGTACCTGCTAGGAGTTTTGAGATATCAGATGATTGGAAACGAATTTATAGTTGATTCTTTCTTATTGTGAAACTTAAGAAGATTTTCTATATTCTAAAGTAAATTTTATAAAAACTAAATAATTGGATCAAGAGTTATTGAATTCTAAAACTTAGCAAGAAATAAGTCCTTATGGATGAACAAAGTTTTGAAGGGTTTTTGTAGAAATTTGAACCTTTTTTGTACAAATCTACTTGAATACAAGAGGGTTTTATCTATATAACTTCTTTTTTGTGAGATTTTTGTATTATTTGTCCTTTTTATTGAGGAAAAATCACTTATTGGATTTTTGCCATCAAATTTCAAGTAAATTTTCCACAGCTAGGTATCCAATGTATTTCCAGATAAAAAATCATGCCATATGACACCGTGCACCTAGAATCTTATACAACTCCTAATAAAGGTCCTATCCTCTCTTTAGAACCCTCTCCTTAGAATCCTCTCCTTATTTTATAATAGATGTCTATTTGGGACCTAAAAATTATATAGCCATTGCATTACTAGATTCAAGAGCCTCAATATGTTTTTTAAATAAAGAATTTGTTAGAAGTCATAGAATACCTTCAGTACAAAAAACTAAATTCATATATGTAGAAGTCATAGATGGTTGCTTGTTATCTTCTGGAAATGTTACTTATGAAATCCTTCTTATAAATATAACAATAGGTGGTTATAATAGTTGTGTAGTCTTTAGTATAATTAAATCTCTCTCTAATCTAGTCATTTTAGAATTTTCATGGCTACGAAAGTACAATCTTAGAATAGATTGGATTTCTCTTAGATTTGACTTTTTTCAAAGTATTAATAAGAATCCTCGTATAATAAAACTTGTACTTATAGGCGCAAAAGCTTTTATGAATGAAGTAAAAGAAGGATCATCTTTTATTATTTATCTTATATCTATTTCCGATGGTAGAAAGACTTCAAGTGGCATTCCAAGCCAATATCAAGATTATCAAGACATTTTTGAGAAGAAGAATAGAAACATTCTTCTGAAGCATCATCCATACAATTATTCAATTGATTTCAAAGAGGAAACTCAGCCTCTATTTGGACCGATCTATAGTTTATCCTAGAATGAATTGGCTAAACTTAAGAAATACATTGATGAGAACTTGGCCAAGAATTTCATATGCCATTCAAAATCTCCAACATGAGCTCCTATCTTATTTGTAAAGAAGAAAGATGGATCACTATGGATGTGTGTAGATTATCAAGGGTTCAACAAGATTACCATCAAGAATAGATATCCTCTATCTCTGATATTTGGACTTCTTGATCATCTAAATCAAGCTAAGATCTATACAAAAATAGATCTAAGAGGAGCATACAACTTAGTGCATATCAAAGAAGGTGATAAATAAAAGATTATATTTCAAATAAGATATAGACATTTTGAATATAATGTCATGCCTTTTGGATTTATAAATGTATGAGCTACTTTTCAACATCTTATAAATGATATATTTTGTGAATTTCTTAATGATTTTGTTATCTATTATTTAGACATTATTCTAATCCACTCTAAGAATACAAAAGAACATGAATTTCATATTTGTCATGTATTACAAAAACTTAAAGATGCGGGATTATATACCAAGATAAAAAAGTGTATATTTCACACTACTCAAGTTGACTTCTTAAGATACATCATTTCAAATGATAGTCTTAAAATGGATCTTAAGAAAGTTCAGACAATTATAGATTGAAAGATTCCAAAAATAATATGAGATGTATAATATTTTTTGAGATTTGCTAATTATTATCAAATCTTTATCAAAAAAATTTTATAAAAAGTTTTTAGATTTGTTCATATGTTTATATATCTTTATCAAAAACTTTTTGCAACTCCACTTATATGCTTAATTTAAAAGGACAAACTCGAGTAGCGCAAAGAAATAGAAACATCATTTGAGGTTTTAAAGACAGCTTTTATTTTTGCACCAATCTTGTATCGCGTTGATTTTTTCAAGGCATTTTTTATGAAAATAGATGCATCAAACTTTGCTTTGGAGGCATTATTGTCACAAATGGGAGCACACGATAAACTCCACCTAGTAGCTTTTTATTTGAAGAAATTTCCAATAGTAAAAATCAACTATGAAATCTATAATAAAGAACTTCTTATAATTGTGGATTCTTTTCAAGAATGGCGTCACTATTTGGAAGGCGCTTCTAGTCTAGTCACTGTGTATACGAATCACAAGTACCTCGAGTATTTTATGTCAACACGTGTATTGAATCATTGTTAGGCTCGTTGGAACATGTCTTTGTTAATGTTTGAATTTATTATCACCTATCGGCTAAAAAAACAACAAGGTTTGTCCAATGCCCTTAATAAACATTCTTATCTTTTATCAAAAGAAGAAAATTTAGCTTTTGATCAACAAAGAACAACCTTTTTAAAGCCGAAGCAATTTCATCTTTGAGCAATAAAATCAACATTGACTGTTGATTCAGCTTTTGTCAAGCAAATCCAGTCAAGTATGTCTTCAGACCCTCTTATCCATGAAATTAAGAATAATTCATCTAAGTCTCACAATACTTTCAAGTTTCAATTTAAGAATGATCTACTCTATTTTAAAGGCCACCTATATAATTCAAAAGGCACATCACGACTACATGCTCTAGAAGCTCATCACAACCTTCCTACGGCATGATATTTTGAATATATAATAATACTTTGGAGCTAATATCAAAAGATTTTTAGTAGCTTCAGATGTAGAAAGCTATTAAAGAGTTTGTATAATTGTGAGACATTTGTTCAAGATCAAAAACTCCTCGTCACCAATCTTATGGACTTCTCCAACCATTACTTATACCAGACCAACCTTGGTTTTTTGTTTCTATGGATTTTATCACGGATCTTCTAAAGTCAAGTTCATATGACTCTATATTCCTGATCGTAGATCATTTTATCAAGATGGCATATTTTGTACCATGTACAAAATCTATTATAGATGAAGAAATAATTAAATTCTTCTTTGATAATATATATTGCTATTATGGATTATTAAAGGACATTATATCAAATGGAAGAATACAATTTGTATCAAGATTTTAGAAGACCCTTTTCAAAATATTGAAGGTAGATATAAAACTATCTTTAACTTTCCACCTCCAAACTAATGGACAAACAAAATAAGTAAATCAAGTTTTGGAACAATATTTGAGATGTATTATCAATTATCATCAAGATGGCTAGACAATTCTTTTATCATTGGCCTAATTTGTTTATAATAATTTGGTATATTTATCTATTCAACAAACTCCATTCTTTACAAATTATGGTTATCATCCATGACTTGATACTTTTGACTTTTCAAAAGCTGATAATCCTACAGTATAATATTTGGCAAATCAGTTGTCAAAGCTATATACAACAATGAAGGCATAATTAAAGAAAGCTCAAGAATAACAAAAAATCAATGCAAATGTCTATTGCAAGGAACAACCTCAATTTCACATGGGCAATAAGGTATAACTACTTTGTCATAATATCAAGACTATTTGTCCTTACGATAAGCTAGATTATTGTAGGCTTTGTTCTTTTTTGATTTGTGGACAAATTAAGCCAATTGCTTATTGATTATACTTAATAAAATCTATGAAGATCCATCTTGTATTCCACATGTCACTACTTGAGCCATACAAGACAATAAATATACAAGGAAGAAGACAAATGTCACTGCTGTCGTACTGTAATTGCTTACAATATGTAAAATCCATTCAAAATGCATAATATGTTTATAGATTTAGATATGTGTTAGAATGGTTAGTAAAGTAAATTAAAGGGAGTTAGTATAAAAAAATTTATTTTAGATTTTTACTTAATTTGATTATGGAGTTTAAATTATATAAAACCTAAATATTTAGTATAAAGTCTTGAGAGAAGCTTGGGACCTAAAGATAAATAGTTAAACTACTAAGAGGCTTATTTGGAAGGATGAAGACAAAGAATGAATGAATGGAGACAAGGGGTGAAGTTCTTCATTCCTATTGGTCAATGGTCATACCCAATAGGCTTTTGAGGAGGCTGCTCACAAGGAGAACAAGGATTTTGGCAATTTTAAGGAGGCCATTCAAAAATAAAAGATTAGGGTTAGAAAGCTTATTTTTTTGGCTACAATTTTGATATAAAAATTGAGAGATTTGGAATTTTTATAAAGGAGAAGTAGGCGCTTGAAGTTAAGGTATACAAATAGTATCTATTGTCACTCTTTTAAAAATTTGAGGAGTTATATGAAAGCTTTTGGAAATTGGGAGGTGCGATTAGAGAGGTGATTTTAAGCTCTATATTTGGTGTGAAAGAATTATTACATTTAGAGTTCTAAAGAAGGAGATATTGGGAATCAAAGACAATAGATTGAATTCTAAAGCAATAAATAGGTCATTTTATTGATAGTAATGGGGTTTATCATATTTTGAATTTTCAAACGAATTTTTGTCTCAAATTTTTTAAAAAGATATATTATTATGCTAAAAAGCTATATATGAAAGTTTCATAGTATTTGGACTTTTAGATTGTGAGATATGAAGAATTTATTATAAGGGTATTTGTAAATAAGGATTCAAGGCAGCGCTAAAATTGACTGGAATATCTTGTACATTGGCATTGGTACAATATTAGTAAATGCATATAGGAGCCATTTAGGAATCTAACAAATATATCAACAAAAGGTAATATGTTCCATTGATGATATCTATCAATATCAAGATAAAGAGTCAAGAAAATCTTTACTATAAAGCAAAATAGGTTCTATAGAGGTTTCACTCAATCTGCAATCATTGTTTGCTATTTTCTTGAATTTTTTTGTACTAAAGAGATGGAGGATCAACAATCAGCAAATTCAGCTCAAACACCATCTTTTGTTGACTTACCGGACAAGACATTACGACTATCACAACCTTCAAGATGATGAAATAGAGATGAAGACCCTCAAGAACGACATGTTCTTCCTCAGATTGATGGAAAAATACAACGTGTTTGGTATCATGACCTTGGAAGAGACTCTTGATGTTTGATGATACTTTAAGAGGTATGAACTACTCCTGATGGTGTTTCGGATGTTTTCTTTGAAGAAAGTTATGAAGGTCTTAACAATGATTAAATAATAGGGTGGTCCTCTTGCCTTGGTATGGGACACTATTGATGGCTGAAAGGACCTATCAACTAGCTTCAAAGGGAATAAAGATCATAGTATGTAGTAAGTATAATTCAACGTATCGTGGATTTCTTCAATATGTAATCACTGTTCCTTGTGGAACTTGTTCCTAGAAGGGGGGATAATGTCACAAATATAAGATTTATTCTAATAATTATTTAATTAATATAGATTGATAGAAGTAGGTAAAATAAATTAATTTGATATTATTTTATAGAGAACCTTCCTAGAAGCTTTATAAATACGAAATCACCTTCATGCATGTTTATAGGCAATTGGTAGATTAGAAACTTAGTCAACAAGTTAGCCACATGTCGTATATGTTGGTAGCTTGTGGAACAAGCTAAATACATGGCGCACATATAAAAAACTTGTCTTACAAGTTTGACATTTGTCTTGTCAAAGTTAAAGTGTCAATATTGTATCTATTGTCATTCTTTTGACATCTATCTTGCAAATTACAAGTTTGACATCTGTCTTGTAAGTTATACTCAAAAGAATGACAACAGATATAATTTTGACACTTTAACTTTGAGCGCCTATATCTTTTTCATAAAAAATCCAAATCACATAAATTTTATACTAAAACCATAGCTAAAAATCTAAATTTATTGACTCTAGCCTTTGATGTTCAAATCCTTCCAAAAAACAAATCTTAATTCCTAATAAGCCCTCGAGTAGCCTCTTTGAAGTCCATTGGGCATGATTTATGACTAATAGGAATAGAGACTTCTATCATCCATCTCCATTCATCCACATAGATGGTCTAGCTACTACTTTTTATACTAAAAATTCTTTTCTAGTTCTTTTTTTAATAAGATTTATATAATATATATTCTAAACACCAAATAAAAGAAGTAAGCAAGATCTCAAGGATCATCAATGTCTAATAAAGATGACTCAAGATATATAAAATTTATTATTAATATAAAATCAACCTCAAAATTATTATCAATATATATATATATATAAATCTTAATAATAATCTTTTTAATGGATCCCTTTTAAATTAACAACCTAACTATATTTTGTAACTAATAAAAATCTACAAATATCGCTATCATTTAGCTATATAGTAAATTATAAATTAAATATATATGTACAATATTTTCATATGATAGTCAAACCACAATACAACACCGTATTGCTGTAATATATGGTTGCCCCAAAATAAGCAAATAAGATGTTGCATCTTGAACAAAGAAATTTTATTCTATTATAATATCATCAATTCAAATTTTTATATCTAAGTAAGTACTATATAATTCACCTCGTATATCATTAGCTGCACATATTATCCATCCATGTTCTATATCAATTGGCTACTTTTGCTTCATATAAATATCCTTGGATACAAGATTTATTTCCAAATTATTGTCGTGTAGTGATATAGCCATTAGGTGAAAGAGAAAGTGAATAACAATAATATATAGGAGCTCAAATAGAAATATTTAAGCAAATTTATCTTAGAATTATAGATAATAGAGAAGAAAATAAAAAAAAAGTTAAAAGGCTAATATTATCTTTTTATAAGAGAGGTTTTTACTTACTTTGTATGGCCATAAATAAGACAAAACAAAGTATATTAGAAAAATAAATAATATAGGAATCATTAAATAGGAATTAAGAATAGATTTGAGAAAATTTTACCTCAAAAATCTCAAAATAGATACCTAGAGAGGACTAGTTATGAGTTGGGATCAGAATCAGACCCCGAGGTACAAAACCATGTGCTTATAGGGAGATGGGAGTTCTTTGGCAAATTGGAAGGTGGGATTAGTGAGAAAACTAGAGGATCTTTCTTTGAGCATTGATTGAAAGTAATTTGAATTTCTAATAGCTTTGTAAGGGCTTTGCAAAGTCAAGGTTGAATTTGATGACTGTGATTTTGTGAAATATATTCGGATTTGCATTTTTTAGCATTTTGTGAGATTGGTTATAGATCTATAGATACAATTTTTTGGGTTGGTGCATATAGTTGTGCTTGTAGGGTGCTATAAATTTAAAATTGATCTAATAGTTTGATCAAAGATTATTGAAGTTTATGTGGATTGGGGTCTTAGAAATTGGGAATTGAAGGTCAATTAGATTTTTTGAGATTTCTAGCAATCTACCAATTGGATTGGAGTAAAACTTATATATATGTGTAGAAGACTTAATTTCCTACATGCATGTCAAAATTTTAAAGCAATTAAATGGTATAAAAAGGAGATATTGGCACTGGACAATCAATATTAAGGTTAGAGAAGGAGGCTGGCCTACACTTGATTGAATTTTTGGATTGAATTTCTTGTTGGTAAGTTTGATCCTCTTCAAATTACATGTACTTGCTTCCAACTTAGTTTTTAAGAGGTGTTAAAAATTTTAAGTAAGATCAATACTTTAGTCAATAGATATTAAGATTCTAAACTGCCCTAAGGTTGAAATAAGTTAGTTTAGGATTTATTTTAGGATTTGTTTTAGGATTTGTTAGGATTTGACTAGGGTTGACTAGAGTTTAGTTAGGATTTGTTTTAGAGTTTGTTAAGAATTGACTAAGATTGATTAGGATTTAGTTAGGATTTATTTTAGGATTTGATCAATATTGACTAGGATTTAGTTAGGATTTATTTTAGGATTTGTTAGGATTTGTTAGGATTTGACCAAGGTTGACTAGAATTTAGTTAGGATTTGTGTTAGGATTTGTTAAGATTTGACTAGGATTGACTAGGATTTACTTAAGATTTGGTTAGGATTTAGTTTAGGATTTGGTGAAGATTTAGTTTAAGGGTTGTTTTAGGATTTGTTAGGGTTTGATCAAGATTGATTAGGATTTAGTTAGAATTTGTTTTAGGATTTATTAGGATTTGACTAGAATTGACTAGGATTTAATAAGAATTTATTTTAGGATTTATTAGGATTTGATCAGGATTGATTAAGATTTAATTAGGATTTATTTTAGGATTTATTAGAATTTGACTAGGATTGACTAGGATTGACTAGGATTTAGTTAAGGTTTGATTAAAGATTGTTTAGAGATTGATTAGAGAGGTTAAAACTAGTTATTGTTATTTCCTCATGGATCTTATTTTTAGAAGGAAGATTAATATTACAAACATAAGATTTATTCTAATAATTATCTAGATAACATGGATAGATAGAAGTAAGTAAAAATAAATAAATTTATTAATATCTTATAGAAAAACTTTCCAGAACCTTCATAGATATGGTTTTATTTTAATACATGTTTTTAGGTGATTGTTAGATTAAAAACTTGGCCAACAAGTTAGCCACGTATTGGATATGTTGGTAGCTTGTGGAACAAGCTAAGTATATAGAATATATATAAAAAACTTCTCTTGCAAGTTTGACACGTGCCTTGTAAATTATACACATATTAGAGGTCCTATAGAATATTACTACATAGCTCTTAGATACATAGTATATATAGAGACAAGAATGAAGTCCTCTTCACTCTTATCAATGCCTTTTTTGTTCTTAGTCTTATTTCAACAGTCTCTAGTCTTCTTGTCTTTAATAAAAGCCATTTTAGTTTTAATATTATTCCATCTTTGAGTAATTTTCTATTCTTTTGAAAGGCATAAGAGTGTATTGATATTTTGCTCCTTTATGATTCATGTTCTTGACACCAATAGTCCTCCGTTAATATTAATGCAAGTTTTTCTTTGATAAGCTTTATTAAAAAATATCTTTAATTTTTACTTAGAGATGTTTATATAAATATTTTATCTAATCTACCTTGATTTGTATTATTTATGGCCCTACAACATAATTAGAAGTTCTTTCAATAAAAAAATAATTTAAACATTAATTTTTTTACTTCTTCCTATTTTTTATCTATGATTTAAAAAAAAAAAATCTACTAAAATTTCAATGAGGATCTTTTTAAATAAAGATCTTTATTTATTCTTTCATCCAACAGGTATATTATAATATGATATTGTATGGAGGGTGTCTATGTAATAAAAGAAAGGTGTCCATTTAGTAATTTCTTTTATTTATACTATGTAATTTATTTTTTAAGAATGATTTTAATAATTATATTTTTAATATTGGTAATATCTTTTTTTAAATATATTATTTTAGATTTTAAAAAATATATTATAATCTATAATAGGAATTTCTAATAAAATATTAAAAATTTTGAAAGATAATTAAAATTATGATTTTTTTTAAAATACTATAAAAAGTTCTTTAAACCTTTTAAAATAATATAGAATATTCTAAAATATATTAAAGACCTATCAAAGTCTACGAAAGGTAATAAAAATATCTAAAATATTAAAAATAATTTCAAAGGGATGCTTAAAATTATATTTTGATATATATTGGTAACAATTATAAGATTATAAATATATATAATAATACAAATATACTATCTTACATCCAAGTAACAACATAATCACATTCACTTTTTTAATAGTATAATATTTTAATAATCTGATTATATATTTTAGATCTATAATTGTAACCAATTTTCAGAAAATATAATATAATCTATTTATAATATATTAAAACCTCAATCTAAATATGTACTAAATTTCAGTTTTAGTTGTTTTAAGTTAATTAGTATTTTATATAAAATTCTTGGTGAAGATTTAAATAAGAAGCAACAATGTAATTCTCACATTTAAATTGGGTTTTCATAATAATATGACTGCAGACATGTTGAGGATTGAACAACAACAACATAGTCAAAAAAAACTTATATTGTTGTTTATGGATTTACACATAAGATTTAGGGAATTACTATTCAAGAAAAGTAATTAAAAATATAATTACAAGATTAACTCATATTAGAAAAAAATTATAAAAACAATTAAAAAACAATTTTAAAGGTACTTGATGATTTGGATAGAATGAGGTAGAGTTTCATTTTAAATATTTTCACATGTCCTAAGAAAATTGTATATTAAGAATTAATGTGTAAATAAAACAAACAAACACTCCATTTTTCAAAAATGTATACAACAAGTTATGTATATATATATGTATATATAGAGAGAGAGAGAGAGGGAGAGATTTTACATGAAAATGGGCAATGTAACAATTAGATAAACAAACTAGCAGCTGTACACAGAAGCCAATACATAGGCAAAAACATAAGTACACAGTGGAAAATGAAGAGCAAAGGCAAAATGAAATCATTTTGAGAGGAGAGCCTCACCATAGAGAATGGTTTCAAGTGACAGCCTATGGCAAGACAGACATGTGTATTGTAGCTCTATTGAACCCTCCATCCCCATCTCCATGGCAAAGGAAAGGAAGAAGAGGAGGCAAGGAGTGAAGAGACCCCACTGCAAGCTTGACTCATTGACACCGGATTTTATTACTCCTCAGCTCATGACCTGCAAAAAACCCCCCCCCCCCCCTTTCTGGATTCTCAACCTCATCACAATGCACCTACAAACCCTGCACATTATTGCAGCTTACTGACACTGGTTCTGAGCATCAGATGATCCTTGACCAAGTTATATCAAATCCTCTGCTTATTAATTGGATTTTGACTTATTATACATTGATCTCCTGTTAATTTATCTCCCAAAAATTAATAATTTCTAATAGCTAATTAAAATTTTGGGAATTGACTTTGTTTTATGGTGCATAATTAATAACTTATAATTTCTAATAATTATATGATTTTCATTGATTTTTATTAATTTGCAAAGGTAATTAGCAAAGGCCATGTGGTTCTATGTGATTGGATAAGGTAAGGCTATGTGGCAACCATGGTGGAAGCAAGCAAGGGATCATTTAGGGCCTTGGCAAGGATGATTTCCATCTTGCCTTCAACGCACTACCTTTGATGATTAATAACCTGTAATATATATATATATATATATATATATTATAGCAAATGATATTTATTAGTGGAGGAACACTGTATATGTATTGACTAAAGTTGAATTTCACTGCTTAGCAAGTTTACATTCTAAATACATTTTATCATAGTTTGACTAAGTTAAAAACCATATATAAAGTCAACATTTTATAGTTCTAACTTTTTATGTATTATTTAGTGTAATAAAAAAACTAATATTTATATTAAATTATAATACTATTTATGTTAAATATACTAGAATATGATAAATTATTATCACATATTTGAGTAATAAAAGAGAACCAAAGATAGAAAAGAATGTGTATACAATTAAAAAAATGTCAACTTTGATAGGCACTGTAAAACCTAATGCTGGTACATACTAGACTTAAGCTTAAGAACTATATTAATTTGTATTTATATATATATATATATATATAATTTTATTTTTGTACTATTTATCTTACAATGATTTTTGGAACTTTAGTTAATTATTTTATTTTTTCTTTATTAAAAACATTAATAAGAATTAAAATAATAAATAATAAAATAATAAAAAATTCATTAAATAATTCCTACCATACCACATCCATTTTTGCTCCAAAAAAGATAAATCAATAGATAATATATTAATATTACTATAATCAAAATATGAAAAATAAATATAATATAAAAGCATCAATACATACACATAGTTTTTTATCTTTTCAATTTTTTTGTGATAAAAATATACCATTGTTGGAAAAAAATAATAATGCTTTTGGTAGCACTTGCTTGCAATTAATTGAAAGTTATGAACAATATTGTAATGGAATACTTTTAATCAAAAAATAATCATAGTTTTTCTTTACTGTCTTTCTTGTTTGCGAATGTAAGAAGTTTGTATATAAGCAAATAAAGGCATACTTAAAGTAAAATCATACATTTTATTTTAATTTTTAAACTTCTTTTAGATGATATTTATTAATCAAGATCACTAGAATTTGATATTGCAATATATTTAAAGTGATGGATATTTAAAAAAATAAATAAATAAGTTTTTTTTTTTTTTTTTTTTTTTGTTTGTTTGTTTGTTTGTTTGTTGTTGTTCCCATGCAATAAAGTTCACCTAACTTATTTTATATATAGCAATCACACTGCTAAATGTTCAAATATACAACCATCAAAACCCAATCATGAATGAAATCTAATTAATATAAAAAAATCTAAAATATGCCACTAAAATAGTACATGTAAGCAACATCCAAATGCCATTATATTTCACCATAGATAATTGTTGATTATTTTGTGCTCCATAAACAAACAAACAAACAAAAAATAAATAAAAAGTGAAAAAACAAAAATTGCTCCTTGAGCCTTAGATCTATTTATTTTTAATCTGTGTGCTTCTTGGAAAGAAAAGTACTACCTAACTCCTACTCAAAATAGATTCTATTGCTTCTGATACTTAGTAAGAACTTTACAATATTTTTTCTAGTTTGTTTTTTGTTTTTTGTTTTTTTTTTCCTCTTGACTCTTGTTTGCTACAAGACCTTTTACTTTATAATTTGTTTTTGGTTAGAGTCTCCAAGTTTCAATATGCTTCTTTGGACCAATAAATACTTCTTAGATTCTAAAATTAAACCTCTCAATAAATACTTATGAGATCAGTAAATAATATATTTATGCAAAAAATAAATATATAAAATAAAAAATTGCTTAAATTGTAAGAAGCTATGTGAAGTTTTTATAAAATAAAAATTTATTTTTTAAAATTTTTTTATATAAACTATGAGTTTCTATCTATATTTTAATATCTATTTATTTCACAAATTTGATTGAAATCTAAAAAACTAAAATTCAAAAGGCACAAATATTAAAACATAATTTTAAAATTTCATTTGTTTAATATTGCCACTGAATATTAGAAATATTTCAAAATATATAAATATAAGAATAAAAAACTATTTTTTATGACTTTTTATGTTTAAATTCATTTTATATTACATATTTGTATATACATTAAATATCTTAATTTTTTTACATATTTTATCTAGAAATAAAAATGATTTTTTAAAAAACTAAATCTAGAGTGCATTCATTTTGTGTGATTGAAATTGACAATAATAACACGTATGAAGTTTGATATAACATCATTATTATTAAAATTGGATACTATGAGTTATTTTTGGTATATAAAAATACAAAATTTTACCTTATTAGCAACATTTCTTTGCTTCGTCTTTACTTTGGAATTTTGAATTGATCTACTATGTAGGTTAAATTTTAAGATTGGTGCTCAAATTATTTAGTATATTATGTAATTCATTGACTATTTCATTTGTATTAGTTTATTAGATTTTGTTGGATAGAAGGTTGTACAATTTCTACATCTTATTGAGGCTATTTGGAAGTAATATCTAATATATGTTAGGGATGTAAAAAATATTTTACATACTTGTAATTAGTAAATAAAATATTTATGCAAAATTTGTTGTTTAAAGTCATACAAGGCAATATAAAGTTTTTAGAAAATGAAAAGTAAAAGTTACATAGAATTTAAATATTTGATAATTTTATCTATTTTTAAATCAACATGTATATTATAAAATAGATGTAAGAATCTTAAATCAAAATTTAAAAACAATTTCCATTTATTTTAGATATTCAATTTTTATTTATTTAAAATACCTCTAAAGGTTTATAAATATTGAAATTTTATTAAAATAATATTAAAATAAAAATGTATATACTTATATTTTTTTAATATTTTATGTAGATGAGTATAATAAATATCTTATTTTATAGTTGATCTAAAAAGATAAAAAATAATAGTTTATGATTCATCTGTTATTTTAGATAAATATAAGATTTCCTTAATCCACATTTTGTTGCTTTACTCTTGCAATCTTTATTTCTCATCTTTGTAGAAACTGCTTTAAGTTTGTTCTTTACATTCTATCTTTTTACTTTAATTTTTAAATCTTTCTGTTAAATTTTTTTATGTTTTTTGTGCATATAACACTTTGTACTTCTTTCTACAATATACTATTATTACTCCCACATAACAACTATCATATTTCATGCTTTCATGTTTATTTTAATTAAAATTTGTAGCTCAAAATAAATTAATTCTATTAATGTGCATAAGTGTTTTGTCTAATATAAATATTTTTATTTAATTCATATTGACATGTACACAACTTACATTATATATATATATATATATATATATCACGTGGAATCTGTTTCGTTTTAAATTCTATGATATATTTAGATCATTGGTTGTGATTTTTGTATGTTGTGTAATGTCTTGTGGTGATTAAATCATACTAAAATAAATACTTCTTTTGGGAAAAGCAGTATATCATTTTATAAAGACACTCCCATCATATATATGCACTCAAGTGGGGTATACCACATAACATTCCTTTACACTGTTGGTCTCTTACAATTAGCCTTCCAAATGACCTATAGGTTAACACCCGAAGTTTGAGGTGGAGGAAAGAAAATTCAACTAATTTAATTATATCCTTATTCATATACATATATCAATACATATACATGTATAAGTACTTCATTCATTAAAAGCATACACATGAACTAACAAACTGGATGAAAGAATAAGAGCACATGAGCCTCAGAGCTCTCACTTAGAATGCCAGCAAGACTTTCGGCAATATGGGCTCAATGGATGCACCCGCCCATCCACGACATTAGACAAGTCAAGCGGCACCATCGTCGAAGTTTCCAGCCGCCTGGCAAGGCTTCGGAGTGACGGTGCCATCGTCACGAGCCATCACGAGCTCTAGGCAACTACAATGGCTTCGGAGTGACAGTGCCACCTTGGATAGACTCACAACAGGTGCTTAGTCATGCTCTTGTGTGCACCAGCGTCAGTGACCTGATTGATCATCGAGTAAGTTCTTGTGTAATTAGGTCTGCATTTTCCTGTGTAGTTCTTTCAACGTTGCTTGTGTGGTTTTCTCTCACCTTCCTCCTGTAGTTTTTTCATCTGTGCTTATGTGTTTTTGTTTTCCACTTTCTTGTGTAGAATTTTCTCAACTATCCTTGTAAAGTTTTTTACTCAAGTTTCGTGTTTAATTCGTTCAACGGTGCTTGTGTGTCTTCTCTCCACCTATCTTGTGGTATTTTCTCTCCACCTTTGTTTTGTGGTTGTGTTTGTTGGTTGCTGTGTTGGTTGTGGTGAGTTCTATTGCAGTGCCTTCCAAGGCAAGACTAATTCGTCACTACTCTTTTGACTGGGGCTTGAAAACGACCTGAGTTGTTGTGTAGATTCAATTCATTCGCTTCAAATCCTGAATTTAGGTAACGATGGAAGATCCAACCAGAATTAGCAAGGCTTTTGGCACGAAACCTCCGCCACGCTATGAGCAACAGGCTCAGGAATACCATTGGTTCCGTCCTCAGCAAACACACGGACCGCCTCAGCATGCCAACGGACCGCCTCAGTATGCACGTAGACTGCCTCAGCATACACACGGAAGGTCTTAGCAGAGCGTCTTGTGGGTATGGCTGCGGCTGTCTGTGCAGACATGCTCCTGGAAGATTATATCTTTAAGTGCTATTCAGGATGGCTGTGTGGATATCTTGTTGGAAAGCATCACCGACGGCTTGCTCACTGCGAAGCTGCTCTTGAAAGAAGTTGTGAAGCTCATAGATGTCTTGGTCCGTTGGTGACATAAATGTCCTGTTAGGCCGGAGCCTTACGGTTGAAAAACACGAATACCCAATTTGCTCTTTTCACCAGGTTTACATATATTCAGGTGCAAATATGTAAACATGTACAAGTTTACATATATACAGGTGTAAATAGTTTGCTGAACAAAACCGTGATTTTGTTACATCACATGTCTCAGTGTCTTTCCTTTTTTCGTTTCTGTCTCCCATGGTGTGCTGTTTTCTTACTTATCTCTTCTTCGAATTCTCCTCTACTAGCTTTTAGTCTACATTTGTGGCACATGCTTTGGCTCGGACGAGTTGCAGGCACCTATTGGGGTGGATTGGGGTGATATCGGTTCATGCTTAGGGGTATCTGAAATGGCCGAAGTTCTTGTGTGTGTGTGTCCACAAACTGCTCTGGTGAATTAGGTCCTTAGGTCGATTAAATAGAATCAGATTCTAAACATGCCCTTTGAAACCCAATGATGGGATCTGAATTTGTGGTGAGAGGTTGTAACAAAAACACCCTCAGTACTTGGCAAATTCTGTGCACATCCCCAGGTTGCTAAGTGGTAAAGAATGTTATTGTCACGGGAACAACGAAACAACAGACAGAACCATCACAGGAATATCTCTTATTGACAAAACCTGGTTATACTGCACAAAAGCTGCAAGGTTCAAACAGGGTATGCACAAACGCTGGGTCCAGGATGTTTGATGTTACGTGTCTGCCGGTGAATCCTATCACCATGCTTGCATTTAACAGTGAACGAAGTCATGTATACACAAATGCTAGGAGTCGTCCCTCCTCTTCTGTTTGCAGCCGCCTGAAGCCACTGCAATCGCACAGTCTGAAGCTATTGAGGCTGCTCGGGTGGTGACTGAGGACGGGGCCGAGGCCATGTCACAGGTCTGGGGAAAGGCAAAGGCCTGGTAGTTGGGGTGGGATCTTCCATAGTTGCCTGGCTTCAGGAAATTGAAGCGAATGAATTGAATCTACAAAAAATACAGCTCGGTGTCAAATCCCAGTGATTAGAATAGCGACGAATTTGTCTTGCCACGGAAGGCGGCGCACTAAACATCACCACATCCAACCAGGCAACCAACAAAAGCCCCGAAACACAAACACGGTGGGGAGGAAACTCACTTGATAATCAATCGGCTAAATGAAGTTGTTGCACACAAGAGACTGAATAAACAATACATACAACGGAATGTATATATAAGTTCTGCATTGACGAGTGTCTATACATATATATCATGGAATGTCTGCAAGGAGGAATGCAGACGGAAGGACAGCTGGGCGTTGGAGTAACGGCACACGTTAAAGATATTACCTTCCATGAGCGTGTCTGCGCAGACACCGTCACAACCCCGGAATCATGTCCGCGCAAACAGCCAGATCCGTGACCTCGGTGGGGTGAAGGCACTCTCGGAAGGAAGGCTTGAAAATAGGCGTAGAGCGTCTTCACGAATTTGCTTTTCGCAGCTGGGTTGGGTTCGCGGAAGGAAAAAGATCTCTTTTCGCGTCCAGTTTCATCGAAGGTCCGAGTAGGTGGAAGGGTGAAATGCTGGCAACTTGCTGAGAAACCATTGCTGATGCCTGGAGCTCGTCATGTCTGGAGGTAGGCAGAGTCACCCGTCTACACGAAACTTCGACGATTCGCTTCGCAGGACTTCCCGATGGACGTAGGACGGGATACCTCAGCCATTGATCCCACGTGGCAAAAGTTCTGCTCAAGTTTTTCATGGGACAGCCAACATGAAGGGGTGACGAGACATGGTTGTCATCTGCGGCGTGAATTCTGCAACGTCAAATCATTCAGTTATCATGTCGTCAATTCCTGGAGCTAGCGGTTTGTGCATACCCTGTTTGAACCTTGCAGCTTTTGTGCAGTATAACCAGGTTTTGTCAATAAGAGATATTCCTGTGATGGTTCTGTCTGTTGTTTCGTTGTTCCCGTGACAATAACATTCTTTACCACTTAGCAACCTGGGGATGTGCACAGAATTTGCCAAGTACTGAGGGTGTTTTTGTTACAACCTCTCACCACAAATTCAGATCCCATCATTGGGTTTCAAAGGGCATGTTTAGAATCTGATTCTATTTAATCGACCTAAGGACCTAATTCACCAGAGCAGTTTGTGGACACACACACACAAGAACTTCGGCCATTTCAGATACCCCTAAGCATGAACCGATATCACCCCAATCCACCCCAATAGGTGCCTGCAACTCGTCCGAGCCAAAGCATGTGCCACAAATGTAGACTAAAAGCTAGTAGAGGAGAATTCGAAGAAGAGATAAGTAAGAAAACAGCACACCATGGGAGACAGAAACGAAAAAAGGAAAGACACTGAGACATGTGATGTAACAAAATCACGGTTTTGTTCAGCAAACTATTTACACCTGTATATATGTAAACTTGTACATGTTTACATATTTGCACCTGAATATATGTAAACCTGGTGAAAAGAGCAAATTGGGTATTCGTGTTTTTCAACCGTAAGGCTCCGGCCTAACAGGACATTTATGTCACCAACGGACCAAGACATCTATGAGCTTCACAACTTCTTTCAAGAGCAGCTTCGCAGTGAGCAAGCCGTCGGTGATGCTTTCCAACAAGATATCCACACAGCCATCCTGAATAGCACTTAAAGATATAATCTTCCAGGAGCATGTCTGCACAGACAGCCGCAGCCATACCCACAAGACGCTCTGCTAAGACCTTCCGTGTGTATGCTGAGGCAGTCTACGTGCATACTGAGGCGGTCCGTTGGCATGCTGAGGCGGTCCGTGTGTTTGCTGAGGACGGAACCAATGGTATTCCTGAGCCTGTTGCTCATAGCGTGGCGGAGGTTTCGTGCCAAAAGCCTTGCTAATTCTGGTTGGATCTTCCATCGTTACCTAAATTCAGGATTTGAAGCGAATGAATTGAATCTACACAACAACTCAGGTCGTTTTCAAGCCCCAGTCAAAAGAGTAGTGACGAATTAGTCTTGCCTTGGAAGGCACTGCAATAGAACTCACCACAACCAACACAGCAACCAACAAACACAACCACAAAACAAAGGTGGAGAGAAAATACCACAAGATAGGTGGAGAGAAGACACACAAGCACCGTTGAACGAATTAAACACGAAACTTGAGTAAAAAACTTTACAAGGATAGTTGAGAAAATTCTACACAAGAAAGTGGAAAACAAAAACACATAAGCACAGATGAAAAAACTACAGGAGGAAGGTGAGAGAAAACCACACAAGCAACGTTGAAAGAACTACACAGGAAAATGCAGACCTAATTACACAAGAACTTACTCGATGATCAATCAGGTCACTGACGCTGGTGCACACAAGAGCATGACTAAGCACCTGTTGTGAGTCTATCCAAGGTGGCACTGTCACTCCGAAGCCATTGTAGTTGCCTAGAGCTCGTGATGGCTCGTGACGATGGCACCGTCACTCCGAAGCCTTGCCAGGCGGCTGGAAACTTCGACGATGGTGCCGCTTGACTTGTCTAATGTCGTGGATGGGCGGGTGCATCCATTGAGCCCATATTGCCGAAAGTCTTGCTGGCATTCTAAGTGAGAGCTCTGAGGCTCATGTGCTCTTATTCTTTCATCCAGTTTGTTAGTTCATGTGTATGCTTTTAATGAATGAAGTACTTATACATGTATATGTATTGATATATGTATATGAATAAGGATATAATTAAATTAGTTGAATTTTCTTTCCTCCACCTCAAACTTCGGGTGTTAACCTATAGGTCATTTGGAAGGCTAATTGTAAGAGACCAACAGTGTAAAGGAATGTTATGTGGTATACCCCACTTGAGTGCATATATATGATGGGAGTGTCTTTATAAAATGATATACTGCTTTTCCCAAAAGAAGTATTTATTTTAGTATGATTTAATCACCACAAGACATTACACAACATACAAAAATCACAACCAATGATCTAAATATATCATAGAATTTAAAACGAAACAGATTCCACGTGATATATATATATATATATATATATAATGTAAGTTGTGTACATGTCAATATGAATTAAATAAAAATATTTATATTAGACAAAACACTTATGCACATTAATAGAATTAATTTATTTTGAGCTACAAATTTTAATTAAAATAAACATGAAAGCATGAAATATGATAGTTGTTATGTGGGAGTAATAATAGTATATTGTAGAAAGAAGTACAAAGTGTTATATGCACAAAAAACATAAAAAAATTTAACAGAAAGATTTAAAAATTAAAGTAAAAAGATAGAATGTAAAGAACAAACTTAAAGCAGTTTCTACAAAGATGAGAAATAAAGATTGCAAGAGTAAAGCAACAAAATGTGGATTAAGGAAATCTTATATTTATCTAAAATAACAGATGAATCATAAACTATTATTTTTTATCTTTTTAGATCAACTATAAAATAAGATATTTATTATACTCATCTACATAAAATATTAAAAAAATATAAGTATATACATTTTTATTTTAATATTATTTTAATAAAATTTCAATATTTATAAACCTTTAGAGGTATTTTAAATAAATAAAAATTGAATATCTAAAATAAATGGAAATTGTTTTTAAATTTTGATTTAAGATTCTTACATCTATTTTATAATATACATGTTGATTTAAAAATAGATAAAATTATCAAATATTTAAATTCTATGTAACTTTTACTTTTCATTTTCTAAAAACTTTATATTGCCTTGTATGACTTTAAACAACAAATTTTGCATAAATATTTTATTTACTAATTACAAGTATGTAAAATATTTTTTACATCCCTAACATATATTAGATATTACTTCCAAATAGCCTCAATAAGATGTAGAAATTGTACAACCTTCTATCCAACAAAATCTAATAAACTAATACAAATGAAATAGTCAATGAATTACATAATATACTAAATAATTTGAGCACCAATCTTAAAATTTAACCTACATAGTAGATCAATTCAAAATTCCAAAGTAAAGACGAAGCAAAGAAATGTTGCTAATAAGGTAAAATTTTGTATTTTTATATACCAAAAATAACTCATAGTATCCAATTTTAATAATAATGATGTTATATCAAACTTCATACGTGTTATTATTGTCAATTTCAATCACATTAAAAAAAACATACTTTCTGAATCCTAACCTATTCTGCCTTTAGAGATCTGTCCCCAATTTTGATCATAAATCCTAGGATATCATATCAATTGAAGCAAAATTTAAATACTAGGTACTTAAAGAAGTAAGGAAGCAAATTCCAAAAACATTTTGATCATAGCTATTGTGGTTAGGGAGAACCACGTTGTCAAAAGTACCCCTCCTTGCAGCCTTCAATTCTAGACCCCCTTTGCTTCACACCTTCATTACTCTTCATTAAAGAAGACCTAAGTATTGAAATTTGGTAGGCTTATAGCTTTTCTTATGTTGTAAACAATCTCCATTTATTGCTCTAAAAATCCTCTCCAAACTTGAGTTATAGCTTTCATCCTTCTTCTTTAATTTTGCCTTCTAACAATTCTAGATCCAACCCCAATTTTCCTTATAACTCCTTGAATATAACTCCAATGGCAATAAATATTTTACACAATCTAATAGACTTATATATCTACAAGCTCCAATAAATTTTGCTCAAAACACTATTCTAATCACAAAGATATGCTCCCTCGAACTTCGTAGATTTGGAAATATAGACCCTTGTCACTTTGAAAGAGCATAACCTATTATTTATAAAACAAATGAGTGTGAAACTTGCACTCATCTCTTTCTTAACTCACATAGATTATGTCTATCAAATCTCACTGTCAAATTCATCTTCTAACTCTCTCTATATATAAAAAAATCCACACACACATTGCCCATATAAACCCCAATCCTTCCTTCACTCTATTTCTCTTTTTATCCAAACCGGGTTACAATTTTACTCATAACTCTTTGCTCAAAGATCATATTGACTTGAGATTTTGATACAAAGTAGTTAACTCTATAAGGAACAAAAACCGAACAAATTTTGCCTCTAGAGTCCAAGTGGTTCCCAAGAGCCAAGGCCCGAAATTTAGTAACCCTTGCTGCCCTAGTCTTAAACACTTGCAACTTTGATGACTCATATCTCCCTTGATATTTAATCAAAAGACATGAGAATTATTTTTATGTATTTTTTATTTTGTCTACTACAAACCTACAAAAACTTGCACTTAAAATCCTCTCCAAGCTTCCTCTACACACAAAAACATACACTATCTATATAAAAAACCTATGCACCTTCAAAAAAACTCTCTCTATTCTCTCTTACGACCCTTCCTTGTCATCTCCCTCCTGGTCTTCCTTATCCTCTTGGTCAAAAAGACCTCTTAGCCCATGTCTTTCTACCTCCTCAACCTTTTTCTTTCGACTAACTTGAAGAAATTTCACTTTCCAAGGTGAATTTCCATTCTTCCTTCTTGCTACTAATTTTCTACCAACTTTTCTTCTAATTTCAGCCCACAACATATAAGTTTAGATCTAAGAGAGAAGAAAATAAAGGTAAAGTAGATCTAAGATAAATAGAAGAAAACCTAACAAGTAAAAAGAAACAACTTAGATTAGATTAGAGATAAAAAGGAATGAACCACAATCCCTTCCCTTTTTCATCCTTTCCTCTTCTAATCTTAATCTTTTTATTTTAACACATTCTTTTATGTCTTTCACACTATGTTTTAATTTACAATGCAAAACCGCACTCAAAAAATTATTTTAATATTGCTTCAAATTAGATTCGTCATAGCTCTATAATTTTTTGATGGATTCTTTTTAACATAGGCCTATTTGGTAGTTATAAAAGAATACTTTATTTGCTACATTAACTATGTATTATAATTCACTACAATTCACTAAAATATGTCAATATTGAAACAATTTTTTGAATCACTATATTATTCTACAAACTTTTATTAGAATATTTTAGAAAGATATTTTAAATTGCTATAGTAGTTGTTTCTTCTAAAATTATGGCTTTACTACCTTTAAATAAAAAAATATTTCATTTTACTTTAAAGATCTGTTTTTATTCAATTGATGAAGCAAATTGTTATACAAAAAGAAATCTAAATTAAAAAGATTGCTTAAAGTTTTTAAAATATTGATTTAGAATTAATTATCAATAAATAATAAGATAATCTTTAAAATTATATATAAATTGATATAATATATAATTGATATTGAATAGGCCATTTAATAAAAAATCATTTGTGTTGAACTGAAAATTTAGTCAAATATTTTTAATTGTTTGTCATAGAATAAGAATTCAAATTATCAATGTAAAATTGAAGTTTTTTTAAATATGTAGCTATATATACAAAATATATACTTTACAATCAATTTAAGACTATATAAAAGTAATAATGTCAAAAAAAATTAAAATAAAGATTTTTTATAATAATTTTTTATATTAAAAATAAATAAATAATAATTTATATTGATAAAGATGAAAATAAAAATAATCTACAATAATATTATTGACCATGTAAAAAATTAATAATGTATCATAAATTTTTAATTTTGACTTTGATTAATATAAACATTAATAAGTTGAATCTACAAATCCTATAGAGTTTTTTTTACTAAAGAGGTGGAACTTATTTCTATGTTTTATCACTAAAAGCACATTAGAGAATTTTTATTTAAAGATATGTAATAGAAGCCATAATATTCAATATGTATAAGTTCACCTTCCAAATTGATAAACAATATTTTATTATTCTAATAAAAATCTACAAGTTGTAAAAAAAAAAAGTCAAAAAAACTTCAGTCAATTTTTTTAAAAAAAATTTAAACAAATTTCTAGACCTATTTTAATTAAATGATAAGATTGCTAATTAGTTGATATATATATATATATATATAAGCCAACTATTTACAAATTATATATCATATGATCTAACAAAAATAAGAATAAGTTTTTAATAATATTAATTTATTTTAATAAAGAAAATTTTATTATATATGGTATAATTATAGCTTTTAAATTTGATAATAAAAGAATTGTGAGAATTGTAAGAGTTGTAAGAGTTGTAAGAGTTGTAAGAATTGTGAAAATTATAAGAATTATAAGAATTGTGAGAATTTGGTGCATATAAAAATGATAACATAAGAACTCAAATTAATAGCGCAAGCTTAAAGTTTTCTTATTTATGGCTATCTATATATAAAATAAAATATAAAATATAAAATATATTATAACTAATATAAGATTATATTAAAGTTGATGATGGTGAAGGAAATAAAAATAAAAACCATACATAATATCTAATCAATATTGGCAAAGGAACAAAAGCTATTTATGTTGATGAAGGTGAAATTATAATTTAGATTCTTGATGGAATTGCTATGTATAGATTGGTTGATTAATTAAATTTTAAAAAAAATTCTCTGACAATATTGTTGATCATATAAACAATCAACAATATATTATAAATTGTGCAATTTTATACACTACTAATATATAAGTTGATGAACTAAATCTTCATATCCTATAAAGTTTTTTTGATAAAGAGGTACAACTTCTTTTTATTGACTTGGCTTCTATTAATAATAAAAATAATTATACCATCTATTTAACTAATTTTTTAATATTTTATATATTAATAGGTTATCACTTTATTTTTTGAAGCTAAAATTTGGAGCTTCTACAATGATATTAAAGAACTTGGCACATGGTTTATGCAACAAAATACATCTTATTATAAAAAAAAAATTGCTCCACATGTAATTACTATTGAAATTATAACTAAAGCCTATATATATATATATATATATATATATATATTTTAATCTTTATTCTATAAATCAACTTAGAACCCTTAGATATAGAACTTCCTTTTAAATTATAATAAAGATAATTTCTATTAATTTTTTATTATAAAAATTAATAAAACTCAAGAAAAAATATTTTATATCTTAGTTCTTTATTTGTAAAAACTAATATTTTCCATAGGCAATTATATGCCACTTCACAAATTGAATCTAAACAAAAAAATTATTCTATTTTCTAATGATGAATATTTACAAATACACTCAAAATATTGTATATCATGAGATATTTGAACAATAAAATTTACTTTAAAGAAAAAAATATAAATATAAAAATATATATACTTTTGTTTTCTTAATTAAAATAAAAGGTGTATGTCTATATGTGTTTAGCCATCTATACATCCATCTAAATCACATTGCTCTTCACTACACCTGAATGCCTTGTTCTAACATGTTATTCCCAAGCAAAGCAACTCTAGTGTATGTGTGTATATATATATATATATATATATAATAATTGCAACTCTAGTGTATGTGTGTATATATATATATATATATATATAATAATTGCAACTCTAGTGGATGTGTGTGTGTATATATATATATATATATATAATATTTGCAACTCTAGTGTATGTAGATAGATGATATTTGTGTGTGAGCGCGATGAATGAATGAATGAATGAAGGCCCGCTCTCTCTCTATCTCTGTCTCTCTTTCATCTCAATCTTGCTGCTGCTGCTGCGTCTCGTTCTTGCTGCTGCTGCTGAAGAAGGGTGCGCGAGCAGCGCTCCGCCATGGCCTCCTCCGCTGCCCCAGCCTGCGCTTCACCCCCCTTGCTCTTACTACCAGTCCCTAGCTCAGGGCTCTCTTCTCCCGAGCTCTCGCGATGCGGAGCTGTGTGGAGGAGGTGTTGTCGAATTGGTGAGATCGCGAGAGGGGCGCGCTATGGGGCGACTTGGAGTGACCCGTCTCCACGAAGAAGAAGAAGCGAATATGGATCGTTCGTGGTGGCGAGAATGGCGAATCGCGAGAAGGATGTAGTCATTGAGGAGGATGCGAGAGAGCAGGAGCAGGAGCGGGAGGAGCCACTGTTGTTGCGGATTGGCGTCTCCCTCGTTACCGAGATTCTGCGCCTCTTCTCCAATGTCGGGAGGTGAGTGTCTCTATGATTTAGGTTTAGCCATCTCTTACGTATTCAACCTTCGAATTCGAGCTGAAGGTGGCCATCTAGAAGAAATAGCACTGTAGTGAGATTAGATGTTTTTAGTAGCAGTGTTGAATTTTGCAAGGTCTGTCTTGGGAACATTGAATTTTGAAGAACAAGTAGAATTGTAGTAGCGAATGTTCTTCGGAAGAGAGGTGATTGTCTGTTACGGGTGGATGCCGGTCGTGAATTTTGTTACTACCGGTGGTTGCTCACATTGTGTCTCGTTCAGGGCAGCTCGGAGTCTGCGACTGCAATCGTGGAGGTAGAACAATCTCCTCCGGTTGAAAATCAGACTGTGCTGGAAGGTCTTCGAGAGGATTATGAACGAGCCTACTTTCTTACAGGTAACCGGTGTCGACATAGATGACAAGAGCACATGTGATTGATATCAAGGTTTTTATGAACCTACCTAAGATTATAGTACATTTCCGTTGCACATATTTCTTCTAGATAAGAGCTAACATTATTAGGGTATCTAAATTCAAGTAGCATCTTGCTGTCGGGACTATACTGACGCCCAACCTCCGGTCCTTCACTCTGTCGATTTTCAGGAGATTTTACTCCAACGCTCTACGCAGACGATTGCTTATTCGCAGATCCCACTATCCAATTTAGAGGTTAGTCAGCCACACTGACTTGCTATAGAAAATTTAGAGTCACTCCCAAGTCGATGGACTCGACTTGTCTCAGCGAAATAAAGGTTAATCCAGTGCGTGATGTGTGCAGGACGAGATAGGTATCAACGCAATTTAAAGCTCTTGGTACCATTCTTCGAGGAGCCTAAACTGACTCTTTTCGACATACAAGAGGAGGTAACAGCATTGTCTCATTTTCAGCAATTTCAACGCCTTTAGTCTTTCAATCAAACCATGGCTTTCTAGTGTTTCCTGACGTTGAAGCAAGGATTATTCCACTTCGAAGCCTGAAACATACAGCACATTACAGGGCGAGTTGCAGGATTCGAAATCACGTCAGCACAAGTCTATCAACGCAAACTGGAATTTGAGGTTCGTCCGACCTAACCTGAAATCTAGTCTCTAGTGAATGGGAGGACTGAGCTCCAAACCACCGAAAACGTCCATGCTATATCTATTTTGTGCCGTCACTACTCCATGACAACGAGATTGTCTTCTATGCTACAGGACTTATCTTCGGTTGCCGTGGAAGCCTCTGATCGATGTCGATGGCTCTACATTATACGTCCTGGATGAAAACTCAAAGGTGAGCGGCACCAAACAAGCACATCATCCTACCTGATGTTTTTTTTTCTTAAGCATTTTTTCACTGAGCTGGGCTTAGCTTGCTTGATTTCACTGGTTTTATCGAAGAGGGTTCCAATATATTTGCTGTGAATCGGGAGAGACGTTAAGGGCTTGTTTCTAGTACACAAGCCCATGAAGTTTAAAAAATGTTGTGGTAATGAGCAGATTGTGAAGCATATTGAGAGCTGGAGCATAAGCGGCTGGCAAGCAGTGCAGCAGTTGTTTGTGCCCTCTGACAAAGCCTTTCGAAGTTCTTAGTCGGTGTTTTTAGCACGTCGATGACTTTGTAGTATTATATGCTTTATCTTCAGAAGCTTTTCATATTGTGAAACATGCAGGTGAAGGAAGAGCACCTATTCTCAGTAACTGTCAGTAACTAACGTCTTATGTCTTAAATGTTGAGACTTTGTTATTGAATTGGACAGGTAAATGCGTTTACAAAAATTGATTAAGGTAGAGCTTGTAATTTTGTCTAAAAAGTATACTTATTTGGTACAAGATTAATTTTAAATAAATCGTGGTCTTTTTTAATATAGTAACATGTTTTAAATTTGCCAAAATTCTTCAGCTGTATATTAAATAATGCTGACATTTTAAAACTGGTTATTATGATTGTCTTTCGACACGTATATATATATATATATATATATACTTTGGTAGATTTTTTCTTTTAATCAGTTTTTAAAAGAAATCTTCCAATTTAAAGTAAGTATGGAAGATGAAATCTAGGAAAATTTGAATAATCGAAGTACATTGTGAATCTGAAGTTTGATTTGTCCGTAACATTACTTTGAACATGGGAAGTACCAGCAAAGACTAAGTCGTCAATGGCTAATACCTCTTATAGGTGTTATTCAAATTGTTGCAAATTACAGAAGAAGTTTAAATTTAATCCAATATTTTGTTGCTCAAGGTGTCATAAAAGTTTATATATTAATAAAAGAATATGATCTCAAAAAAAATACAAGAAGACTTAAGATTCATAATTTTTATAAGATATTTTTCAAATATATAGAGAACTTAAATAACTTAAGATTTTTGTACTAGCCAATTTTTCAAAGTTTGGCCTTTTAAGTATATATATATATGTATATATATGAGATTTTTATTTTTAAATTAAAATATTTTTTATGTTGTATGTTCAATTATAAGATTATTTTGTAGAATAAATATTCAACCATTTTTTATAAAATTACATGATTTAAAATCTAATGGGCTTAATTTTTAAATAATTTAAAATTTTATAATATGAATATTATTATTGAGATTAAAATAAAGAAAGTATATTATGTTCTTTTAGAAATATCAAGTTTTTGTAATAGAAGTTTAAGTAATTTTAACTTTAATTTTTAAAATAATTTTTAACTAAATTTAGTGTTATATTAAAATATATATATAATAGAACTATAATAGAATTATACTAAAACCTAGCACAACCTACATATGCCACCCAATGCATTAACTAGTATTTCATTCCAATTCTTATTTTTTTTTCCATATATCATTAAATTTATAACCTTAGATAGCTTGTTCAAAACTAAAGATAGATTTTTTGTTTATACAAGATCATGCAAAGACACCACCACTTTGTACTTTAACCATTTTATGAGTCATTTCTACTTTGGCTTCATTAAGGTGGCAATGCCACTTTTAAATGTTGTTACATTAAATTAAATTATTGAATTAATTTAAAAAATTTATGATTTGAAGATATATATATATATATATATATATATATATATATATGTTCCTTCAATTATTATAGATATTTAGATACATTTTAACCATGTGTTTTTAACTACTTTAGATATCTATAACTTCTAGCTGATACATATATTATTTTAATTTTTAATTTTTAATTTAAATATTATTTTTAAAATAACATCTTTATTGATTTAAAATTTTTTTTTACTCTTATTTATAAATAATAATAATAACAAAATAATAGTAATAATAGAAATAAAATAAAATAAAAATATAACAAATTTTTTCTTTTTATTGGTTTAGATTTTTTTGATAATTATATTTTAAATTTTAATCTTTAAATCTATAGATATATATATATATATATATATATATATATATATATATATATATTCTAAAGAATGATAAAAAATTATTAATTTTATTAATTATTTTTTGAATTTTATTTTCTTATTTAAATTTTTAAAAAAAATATTTGTATTAAAATATAATTTTATTTATTAAAAATAAAATTTTATATATAGCAAAAGAGAGAGAGATTAATAAAATTATTTAAATAAAAATAAATAATCTATTATTATAAAACTCCCATATTTATTATTAAATCTTTATCCATTAAAGTTTTTATTAATCTAATTATCACAACTTGGATAAATCTTTCAAAAAGATGTTTGTTTGATATTTTTATATGATCATATGCAAAAAAGATAAACATTTCATTATCCAAAATCTTTACTATTGTCAAATAATAAACTTTATTCTTAAAATTTATTAAATAATATATATAATATTTAAAAAATGATACAACTAGCTATATTTAATTTTATGTTTTATATATTTGTATATGAAGTTGTATTTTTTTAATAATTATTATACTTAATCTATTCTTTTTTTTAATTTATATTTATAATATTAATACTAATAATTTAAACTACTAATGTTCAATATGAATGTTTTTTTAAAATTATATTTAGAATATAAAGTATATACTACTAAATTTTAAAAGAATAAAATAATCTTAAGATTATAAACTTTTGGTGATTAAAATTTATAAATTTTATTATATTCTAATTCAAATAATATTTTTTATACTTTAAAATTATATAATAAAATTTGTAATCCTATGTATAATTTATTATAACTAAGTCAAATTTCTTAAAAAATTTGATTTGCTTCAAATCAAAATAAAATATACTTGTATAAATATATTTTTTTTGAATAAATGTTTAATAAATATAAACAAACATATTTTAATAAATATTTAATAAACATAAAACCTAGTAAATAACAAGTACAAGCTAAAAGAAAACAAAGATGCCATTCCTCATCTACAAGCTAACAAAGATGTATGTGTAAGCATTGCATTTTCTCCCCATAACAACACAATATTAGCTTCTTCCACAAACATTGACGCTCTACAAATTATGCACAAATACACAACCATTCATGCAAGAATGAATCCTTGCCACCATAACACAATTGTAGCTACTTTCACAAACATAGCCGCTTTACCAATATGTGCACAAATGCGCAAGCATTCCTACAAGAATGCAACTCAGATGTACAGAAAAATATCGGTACTCACAGTCAAGTTTCCGCAACAAAATGAAGACCAAGCCCTGGGAGATTCACAAACTGGGGTTGCAGATCAGTCAACACCGAAGATCGCATGGATCGGAGCATGAAATGGATGGATGCACCTTGTTCCAGTCTACTTTATCTAGATGGTGGTCTGGTCTAGAGTAATTGAGTGGTTGTGCACATTTGTTTGATCATCACACTGAGAAAGATACAGGTTCACGGCAATTTGTAGAGGTTTATCTCCTTCATGCATGCGGCGTTTTTGACGGCTCTACGTCTGCAGTTGTCGATCTTTTCCACCATCCAGAGATCTCATGCTAGAGCAATGGCTGGGCTTCGGCTCCCGGAGTCGTCATGTACAGCCTAGGCTTCGAAGACGGAATGAGGTGGACTTGGGTGATATATACCCTTGATGGGTCAAGTCAACCATTTACGATGCCTTGATTCGCTACAGACAACTGTGGAAAGCTGTTCAGGGGTAAGTGCTGCGGTCAACCCCTTCCGTGATCTGGCTAGTATCTTTTATTGTGGGGTATACAGTTCCTGTTGGTTAGTTTTTTGCAACGCAGACTGCACAGGTTTATCTAGATTCCGCCATCATGGTTGGCTAAGGAATCAGGGATATGACGTCAAGCTCAGCGTCTTCATTGACAGAGCTACAGTAACGCCACAGGCGAGTGGCAGACGTCATGAATCAGCCTGCACTGAAGGGGGGACCATTGCTGCGGTTGCAGATGAACTACGAAGGGAGGTGTACTCCAAGGATTTGAAGAACGTTTACAAGAAGACTTGGAGAAAACGTTCTGACGTCCACATGGTCGACCCAAATATAACGGTCGCAACTGCCCACTACGTGGAACATCGTTGGTGCGAGTGAGTCTCAAAGCTTGTGTGATGAAATAGTTATGTGAAGATTGCTGAGGAGGAGATCAAGTATGGGCACGCATCTGTGGACAGACCGAAGCTTATTCCAGTTATTCTTGCCTTGACATTGTTGTTTCAGTGCCAGTGGCTCAATCCAGGTAGGTTTTCTTAAGGGGAATTCCCCTACGTATAGATAAATGGATTTATATATGTATATATATATATATATATATATATATATTCCTCTGCCAGACTGTAGATGTCCCAGTTCCTCACCCATTGCGACTTGATAGGGTCGAAATTGGAGTCACAAATCCAATCCAATAAGAAGACGGAAAATAAGAAGAAGGAGAAGGCAGGGTCGTCTTCAGGTTACTGAATTAGAAGCTATTGGAGACTCTTCCAATTCAAATTTCATTACAAGTTCATTTAGAAAATATGCAAAAATGTATGTATGTATGTATGTTACAAAATGGTGGATTTTCTAAACATTTACATATATTTACATATATTTACATGATTTTTTTTTTAAAAGATATATATTATGCAATGAATTAGATTTGATTGTCAAATATACAATTGTATTTTTAGGTCATATAAATGTTTGATAAACTATTACAATAAGTTTTAAACTATTTTTTGGTTTTAATTGTCATGTGAATATTTGTGCTATTGAATTATACACTAACTTGGCAAGTTACTACAATGGTTTGTTGTGTATTTTTTAATACAATCTACAATAAAAATGTAAAACAATAATTTGAACCAATCATTTATTTTGTTTAATTCTAATTACATGACATATGTTTAAGATGTTTTTATAATTCAGAATTGAAAAACATTCATTCCAATCTCTTAATTTATATAAGAATTGATAAAAATTAACAAATATATATATATATATATATATATATGTACAACATTGAAAAACTTTAATCTGTAAATATTACTTAACAAACAACCAACTAATTTAAAAAATTAAAAATTAAAAAACTTTAAATAAAACAATTGTAACAAAGTAAATAAAAACTACTCACAGTAGTTCAAACTCATGTGTATTTAATAATCAAACACAACTAATTCCTTTAATTTGCTATATGATTGTTGCATAACAACATGTCAAATAAAACACATCTTTCATCTCTTTGAACAACTTTAGAATCATGTCAAACACATTACCTGAGATTTGATACTCTCAATCTGTTATACGTTTGTTGTATATTTTGTTGTTTGTACATGTTATTCGCTAGTACAAGCCTTGTTGAACATCAAATTGAACAACATATATTAACTTTGCTTCTTCACAAAACATACAACCAGATATGTATCTTATAAATTCATACTAGGAGAATTAAACTAGGTATGTGTTTATATATATATATAGACACACATACATACACACTTGTGAATAAATGAATAAATATATATATATATATATATATTACACACACACACACAAAGAAAGAAAAGTTGTATCAGGTGCATGATCAGCTTCAGTTCATCACCGTCGTGAGTCGGCAGTCTCGCGATGGCAGTCTCAGCTATCCTTCAGGGGCCTTGCTAGGACTAGTTTCTGCAAATGTGAGTACACTCCGTCTACAGATAGGAGTAGAAATTAGAAAAAGCAAAAGCGGAGAATTTATAATGTATATATACGCCGACGTGCAGCCACAGCCTAGATGCGAGGGATTCGTCCATCGATTCCTTACTCATCTGTGGGTTGCAGGGTCTCGATAACGCCGGTCCTGGTCACTCGTTGTTATCTGAAACAACTCTGTCAAAGCGAGGGCAACCAGATATCGGAACAATTGGAATAAAAATGAACAGAAAAAACAAACGACAAAAACGGCAAAAAAGAAGTCTCAAACCCAGTGCCGAGTCTTCGCTGCAAATAGTGCAATTCCGCAGCCCTTATCCGATGAACGCTTCTCGGTTGTCGATACTGCATTTCATACCGTCAGGTGTCTCCAGTACCGTCGCTAATGCGGGTGGATTACTCTGCCGCCGACATTGAAAATGAGCTGGTAATCCTGTTTCGGTAAACTTCAGTTACGCAACTCCCACAGTCACAATAAACACCTCACCGCTCCGCAAGTACTGCAATCTATCAATCGTTATTAAATGCTGCAAGAGGTGTTTGTATCGGAACCCAGGAAACATGGGAAGCTTGAACTGCGGGCTGGGAAAGAGTACACCGACGATGTGGTGAGCCTGAATAACTGATCAATCTCGTACTGCAGGGAAAAACCACAACGTAATGTGATCCATCTACTGCACGATCGTGCAGTCCTCGTCTCTTCCGGCAGACTGTTTGTTTTTTTATTTTTTATTCCCATCTGCAGGCTCTTGAATGCTACCAATCGCACATGCCTTATAATTGAGCGTCGGTGGATTAAACCACCTGATATCTATCCTTGCTTGTCTGCTGCTCTCGATTGCAAATGCAGCTTCAATCCTGCAGTTGTCGAAACATGTCGTTGAAAAGGCAAAAAAAAAACTGTGTGGATTGATGCTTCCTTCTGTGCCGAAAGTATGCAGACCCAGCTTGAAAAAACTTGCTTTCTGTTCATGGATCCTGCTCACCCACTTCATCTAAATAGCAGGAATCGATCAAGTCCATCAAACAATACCACAATCAGTCGAAGATTTATATTGATTTTTGCTTATCAATGTATTGATTAATTTTGCATGTAAGGCGCTTTTGTCCTTTTCACACCGCCATAGCTCACAACATCCCTGTGTGATTCATAGGGAACGTGGGAACGAAGGAGGGGGATGAACAGAAACTGAGTTATGTCAGCAACGAAGTTCCACGTCATCAATGACACGTCATCGAGTCACCTGGTGCCATTATTGAGCTGCCCGACCGACCTCGCCTCACTCAATACATATCTCTGCTGGAAAAAAGGGTCCGCTGAGTGGGTTGGATGGCTTTGGATGAATGTATTACGGGAGTTGATGAAAACCAATTGTGGATGAATTCTCTCCTTTTGCCTCCCACAACTCTTTTATGATGCAACCTGGAACTCGAGGGTACTAAATGTGGGATCCATCCCGCAATTTCAGTTATTTATAGTTTTTAATACTTTTCTTAAGGCTTCTTTTTCTTTCCTTAAATATAAATAAAGCTCTCTAAAGTGGTTCTTTAAATTTTGGGCCTCTGTATTTGCAATCACTTTTGAAGGTTAAGTAATTCATCTTTGATGCATTCAATCTTAGTTGGGTATTATTTCTTCCTCAATCTATGCGAGTTTTTTTGCCTTGAAATCGTTAATTCCACCAAACGAGTATTTAAATAAATTAAATCAATAAATAAAGTGTTTCAAAAGTACTTGCATTTCATTATCTCTTGAAAGTTTATGGGGAATTTAACTTTCGGTAGAATGTAAGACATTGAGCCCTGTATTCAATATTGGGTTGGCATATCAAACCGTATATTTAAAACTGATAATGAATTGTCTTCGAATAGGTAAGTAAATTAGTTTGTATTTTAAGTAGAAAGAATGTTTTTTTTCTGTTCCATGTAATGACAGTGTATGACAATATCAAGATTTGATGACCAGTCTGTCTATTATATTGTCAAAGCATGAATGCTTGGTATTAGTGGATAAATTTTGGACAATGCTTTGATCAGGTATATTACATGAATATGATGTGTTAAAATATATTGCTAATATTAGCTTCGATTTAGAATCATACCGATTCTAAAATACCACACTGTAGTCTTTGAAGTATATGGTACACGTGTCAGAAATAATAAATACCATTTAAAAAATAAATAATAATAAAAACACAAACATCTGAAAATTTGCACAGTGATAATCTGATCATGTTGTAGTATTTTTATTTTTAGAGAAAGCCTTTTGGTCTTTGGCTGGTTCCAAATTAATGAGAATTCTAGCTTTAGAAAAATTGTTAATGAACAGTGTTGATTAATTTCCAACAGAATTGGAATATAACAAAAAATGAAAAAAAACGAAAATTTAATCTTTAAGAAATTTTCATTTACAAACGCAGCATGAGACCATGTTTTAATTAGAACCGGAATAATAAATCATTCAAAGAATTTATAATTACTATTCTCATTGATGACATAATGCATTTTTATTTTTGTGTTCAGTATTTTGCGTGTCAGTCTAGATATATACTCCCATTGAAGAGTGCAATGTAAAAAAATCATAAATACATATAACGTTATACTTTCAAAAATAATAATCTTGTTGTTATAGCTAAACGTTAAGGCGTTTGATATGAAACCCTCAAAACTTACAGGTGCACATGATTGAGTCCCAATGATAATTAGGGTGTAAAGCAATGATGTCAATGACGCTTATCCCCGTGTCTTCCTCTGTCTCCCTTTACCTTTTTTCGTCTCGTTCTCCTTGCATTTTCCTTTTCCGTCTAACCCTGTCCACGTATGGACATCCTCAGCCAAAATATATGGTAAAGGCGGGTATAGGTCCATTCGGATCGGGTATCAATCTGACATTTAATCCCACCAATTCAAATAATAGAGTGGACGAAGTCTTGGTGCCGCAGGATGTGGAGCCAAGCGTGAAACCTGGAAAAGAACCCAATATTCACCATGAGAAGCCCATTCCTATTCTCATGACCAATGAGATGATGGTGAGGTGGCAGCCTGTCTTTGGTCCAACCCATGAGTTTCAAGCTTCATGTGTAAATCAAGTGGCTGATTGAATGAAAAGTCATGGACGTGGTTGGCTGGTTAACACTTTGCTCACCCACAAATCACATTCTTTAAAATGTTTGATCAAAAGGCATTGTATTTAGGGTTTCTTGAGTGCCTTGCCATGTGAATATCTTTTTTGCATTAGAATTCATGGATTTAATGATCACAGCAACAACTTAGCAATTCATGGAGCATAAATGTGCAACATTCCATATATCTCTTGTTTCAAGCCCAATTGATGAGACAGTGTTGACAAATTATTACCATCAAATTAATAAATAAAAAATTTGAAAAAAACAAACACAAACTAGTTAAGATTGTCTACTTAGATTTTTTTTAAAAATTTACTTATTGTTATTATCACTAATACTATAGTTCAATGCTTGAATGACTAATTAAATTGTTGAAATATTTCCACATTTGATTTATAGTTAATTTGCAAGTTTTATGAAATAAATAAAATAAACTTGATGAACTCAATCACATGATTTGTGTATTCAATTTGATTACTTCTTCTAAGAATATACATGTTTGTACAATATATACCAATATTGACAATGGTATATAATGGTATACTTTTAATTTGTAACTATATTTTTCATACACGTAATTAATTTAAATGTATTTAAAGCCGAAAATGCAATTTAAAAAATTGAGTGGACAATAAAACAATCATAACAGTAAAAACATGTTGTTTGATTTCTGGCATAATTTATTTTTCTAAATAATGTTACTACTTAGAATAGACAACAAAAGCACATTAAAAGTTCCAAAAACATTGCATGGTTTAGTGAGTGATTTGAAAGCTCAACCAGCTTTTTAGTGCACTATGATTTCTTTTACAGTCAAGCATCAAGTCTTTTAAACCAACCCATTGTGTTTCTATGTATATATGTACATATAAATACATACACACACATGTACATATAAATACATACACACACATGTACATATAAATACATACACACATAAACATTGTGTGCAGGTATGGATATGTGTACATACACCTGTATGTGTATGTTATTCCAAAAAGTTTAAAAGATCCAGGCAAATGTTTGCCAATTGCAAGCACATGTATGCATACATATACAAACAATAAATGGAAAATATATCCCCTATAACAGTGACCACCATCTATGCCAACCTTCCCACAGAACCATTGACCTTGATATTTTTGAACCCAAAGATGGGGGGGGGGGGGGGGGGGGGGTTAGTCAATCAATCCCAGACCCCATACATACACCCTCAACACTAGAGTCCATACATACACCAGCAAAAAGACTTTGCTTCCAATTCCCTTGGCCAGGACCTCTACTCACTCCCAGACTCAAGTCAAATACTCTGTCACTGCATAACCCACAAGCCACGTCTACAGTGTCCAGTCCAGGTGGCGTTCTAATCATGGAGCAGCTCCGAGGAAACGTCGGCAGTTCCCGACACTGGAAGCCGGTGGCTCGGGGTCAACCGGTGTGGCCGCGTTCACACTTTGCACCTCCACGCGGGCGACCCGGCCCAGCCTCGGGTCAGTAAGATCTGGGGCTGGGCGGGCAGGCAGGGTCGCCCGCGTTGGACCCCTTGCTGAGGACAAATCCAGCCTATGCCTGGATTCCTGGTCCTCGTCGTCTTGGTCTGGGAAGGGGGCAAGCAAAGTGAACGAGTGAGGAGGCCACTTCAGAAGTCGTCGCTGCTCTTGCTTGCTCGCAGCTCTGGAGTCGGACCAGGACCAGGACCACGCCGTTGCTTGCTCTGCAGATTGGCACAGGCAAAGGAGGAACACCATTACCACCTCCACTACCTCTTCCCTCTCCCCACCAGAGCTGTTGAGGAGGAATCATTGTTGGACGGGAATGGGTGTTGGGTATTCGTGTTAAGGTGGCATTGCGATCCCCTGGTGTAGTTCAAATGTAGGGGGGGTGAAGCTTTTCGAGAGATTTTCGTCGTTTTTTTTTGGGTGACTTGGTTTTGATTTTGAGGGTGGGGCTGGTTTCTGTTTCTGTTTTTTTTTTTTTTTTTTTTTTTTTTTTTTTTTGTGGTGTGGAAAGGAGTGGGATTTGAATTTTTGGATTGTGGTTTTGGGGGTGGTGTGAAGTGAGGGAGTAGATCGAGAGGAATGGTTGGAGGGGGGAGGGGAATTTTGGTACCGGGGCGTGGCGATTGAGTGATGGTACATTGAGGGAGAAAAAGGTGGAGATTGGGGTTGTGGTGGGTAGGGATCGAGACAAGAGGGGATAGGAGCTGGAGGATGCTGCAGGAGTGAGGGAGAATGAAGATGGATGGGATGCTGGGGTTTAGGTTTTGAGGTAAGGGAGAAGGAGGCACGGGGTGGTGCGTGAGGTGTTTAGTGGAGGGACATTGCGGTTTGCTGGTTGTGGGACTCAGTTGATCGGAAGAGACGAGCATGACCGAGTGAGTTTGACAGGGGTCTTGAGTTGGGGAGCTATTTGGAGGATTGCAGAGTAGAGATCTGTGGGAAACAAGTGAGGCGGAGAGGAGGGGAAGAGTGATGGTTGGTAGGGAGGAGGAGGAAGAGCGGGGAAAGTTTGAGATTCCTTGAGTGTAGAGAGGGAAGAGGTGACCCACAATGCAGGTCCATATCTCCCCCAGCATGAGACGGATCACAATATCCACATCGCCCGGGTTCTTGGATCCCTTAAAGATGAAAGGCGCCGCGAGATACTTGAGTTACCGTTGCATCTTCTGGACCTTCCTCTTTCTCGCCTTCTCTCTGCCGTTCCTTTTCATCACCAGCGCACTCATCACTCTCGATGGCGTTCACAACTGCACATCTCTCGGTATGTCCACATCTCCTGGAATTAGCACCCCTTTCGATGGCCTTGGTTTTCATGCCCGACCGGCAGTTAGGCATTTCCGCTCGCGAATCTTGGATCTGAAGTGGAACACATTTTTGTGCGTCTTGTATGCCCATCTTCCTGTGTATTGTTCGACGACCAGATAATCTGAGGTCGACATGTCACAACTACACCACTACACTAAATTGGGTTTTTTCAAATTCTGTAACGCCTCTGTGGGATGATGTTTGTGGGTTTATTTTATTGTATTGTATTTTAATTTATTGTATATTTTAATTTTAAACATATATTTTCTGTGATTTGGCTGTTTGTGTATACATCAGATTGCTTTGGAAGGAAACTTGGACCCAAGTTATCGTGGAGACGACATGCCGCTAAAGTAAGTGTTGCGCCTCTTTTATCGTCAGACTGAATCACGTCATTGTAGCATACGTCTTCATCTAAAATTACGGCATATTTGAGCTTCTGGATTACTGAAACATTTTGATTGCATGTCATGCAACCCGTAGTTTACGCAGGAGTCGGCAGATAAATACTCGGCACTCTTACAATACAGAAGCGAGAAAGAATTAACTGATGTACCGGACACTATTGAGGCATTGTTGGTAGAAGCTCGGAGCAAGCAGTATGACATGCCAACTCTATTGCGACGCATGAAATCTATGGTACGTCGGCAGTATCGCCTCTGACAATAAAGGGACCATTGCGTCATAAGTTTAACCTGAATGTTTCTGCGGAAGATTTCATGATTGTGTTGTGGTCTGGGGAAAGTTTACGGTATCGTGTGTGTGTGTATGTGTGTGTGTGGGTTCGTTGAGCTTCGATTACTGAAGGACGTTGGTTTGTAGGTTGAGGTTAATGAGGAAAAAGTTCGTGCAGCGAAGCTTCAGGAGGCCCTGTACAGGCACTACGCGAGCAGTGGAGTGCCAAAGGGCCTCCATTGTCTTGCGTTGAAGTTGACTGGAGAATATTCAAGCAACGCGCGAGCTCGGCAAGATCTGCCCTCTCCCGACCTGGCTCCACGACTGACGGATCCAGCATATCATCATCTGGTTGTTGCGACCGATAATGTTTTAGCGGCGGCGGTGGTTGTGACTTCAACAATACGTAACGCACCTGAACCTGAGAAGATAGTTTTCCATGTGATTACCGACAAGAAGACGCATGCAGCTATGCATGCATGGTTTGCGCTCAATCCTTTAGCTCCTGCAATAGTGGAAGTAAAAGGAGTGCACCAATTTGAGTGGCTGATCAGGGACAACGTGCCCGTATTGGAGGCCATGGCGTCTTCTCAGGACATTAAGTATTATTACCATGGTGACCATACAGCAGGAGCGAACATTAGTCAGTACTCGCCCACTATCCTGGCGTCGTACCTGCAGGCGCGTTCTCCGAAATATATCTCAATTATGAACCACCTCCGCATCTATCTACCATATGTGAGTGTTTTTTCTTTTTGCTTCGGTCTGTTATTGAAAAGGTCTTGTTCTGGCACCCTCCGTCGTGTAGACGAGAAGAAGATGCGGCTGAGTTAATTTGGAGAGTGACGCCTTAGATTGTAGGATAGAGAAATTGCATCAGGTGCGGATGTGTTATTTTCAAGCGTTGGAAATTTCCGCCCCCCCATCTGCACCCGTGTAGAACTGTGAAAGATCTAAATTGGAGCGTTCTATGTTAGTAATTTTGCCAGTTACGTTTTGCATAAATGTTGGACCTGCATCACGCCTTAACTTTACGGGAAAAGTACCTAATTGTGTACTAATTTTGATGAGGACAATGTAGACCTATGACGTTGCTGCTGGTGGGTCTTTCTTGTTGAATTAAGAGACGAGTGGGTATTTGTCTTCTGTACTTGAACGTCACTTCATCTGTGGTAGTATGTGCACATGTCTCACTTTTCGATTATTGGGAACTTTCTCCCTCACTTAGGTTCCTTCAAACCCGTGCTTCATTAATGACACCGCGCAAGCTTTTAAGTGTTTACACAAGCATGAGAGCGTCATCATTTTTATGTTGATCTCTTCCAGTGTTTAGGAGTACCTACTTTTTTGTTCAGGATTCTGGTTGATTTCTCCCGTTCTCTTTCTGTTGGGCTGAAGGATTCTTTTCACCTTGCAGAGTAAATAATGCTTAGTATGCACAATTTAAAGTCGCAGAAATATCAAAATGCATATGACTTATTTCTAAGTTGTTGTGGTGACAGCTGTATCCGGAACTGGAGAAAGTGGTGTTTCTTGACGATGACGTTGTCGTGCAAAAAGATCTGAGCCCTTTGTGGGATTTGGATCTCAATGGTAAAGTGAACGGTGCTGTTGAGACTTGCCATGGGGATGATGCGTGGGTGATGTCGAAGACCTTCAAGAACTACTTCAATTTCTCTCACCCCATAATCTCTTCAACATTTGCTCCAGACAAGTGCGCGTGGGCATACGGTATGAATGTATTCGATCTACAAGCTTGGAGGAAAGCTGATATTACCCGTGTGTACCACTACTGGCAAAAGCAGGTGTGTAATGCTTACTGTACTATCTCATTTCTGGTTGCTCAAACAACAGCAATTGGTGTTAGGGGGAGTGTTCCTTGTATTATGCGGTGTCGGTTAATCAGAGAAGGGTCAGCTGTGTCATTGGTTCTTATAGACATTGGGCCTCTTTTAGTTGTTAGATCCAATGCTTCTGTCAAACGATAGGGGAGGTTCAATGGTTTGGCGTAGCTTGAATTTTGTCTCTGTTTCAGAGGTGATGTGTTGAAACATTGATCCGGTGAGTGTTCGTGTTCAGAATCTGCAACTGAATTTGACATTGTGGAGGTTGGGGACGCTACCCCCAGCACTTATAGCCTTTGATGGCAATGTACACCCAATACCTAGTAACTGGCACATGCTGGGGCTGGGATATAATACGAATACGAACGTGGAGGCTGTGGAAAATGCAGCCGTAATTCACTACAATGGACAGGCAAAACCGTGGTTGGACATAGCTTTCCCTCAGTTGAGACCATTCTGGTCGAAGTACGTAAATTTCTCAGACAAGTTTATTAGGCAATGTAATATTCTGGACAGAGCGTAGCTTCTTCTCTATCCTCTTCTGCGAATTGAAAAATTGTGATCGCCGCTCCCCCGCCTTCCGGTTCCAAGTCCCCTGCCTCGGAGAGAAACCCAGATTGTCAGGTTGAAGGCGTTCACGTTAAGAGGCTCAAAACTGCGGATGGCGACGCATGGGTTGTTACCGAAGTTTACATTGCTGGATGCGCAAACAAGCAGAAAGGGCCTGTGATGTACATGGATGGTATGGAGGGAAGGTATAATTGGAGGCAGGGATAGGTGAAGATGGTGCTCTTGCAACACGAAGGACAGTGCTGAGGTGGAAAGTTGCAGCGGCATGACCTGTGATAACGATCCTTGTCACATTATTTGCAACAGCTATGGGCATTATCACTGTTGGATGTTCCTTGCTATTTTAGAAACTGAGTCAGCAAGATCAATACTGAAGGAGTGTTGTGAAGTGCGTCATCTTGACTTGTTTTCCCATTGTTGAGTAGAAACATCCAAATTGGAATGTGTAACACCTTTGTTCTTTCATTTTTTATACTTTGGTGGCAGTGCCACCCTTATCATGACAACTTTGCTAATCTTCTAGTCGTACACTCTGCTCGCTTGAGTGGATGCGCTGTGACTCTCTCGTGGAATTTTTTGGTGCTTTACCTACTATCGTGCAGCTGGATGATGTGTTCGAGCAGACGAAACTGGGCTGTCCAGGGAGAGATTCGATACTGTAGTGGGATGATGTTGGTCACTTTACTCTGAGTTGGCAACCTTTCTATTTCCAATCGCATCGGCAGTAAGACTACAACTGTCAATTATACTGTTCAATTTTTGTTTTTGTTTTCGTAATTATATATATTCACACACACACGGATATTCTATCGGATAGTGCTGCTTTTTCATTATTCAGTAAATATCAACGTTGATTATCGTTGATATATACTGCGCGTTTCCCACAAACTTCTGCAGGCCAAAACTCTGACAGAAAATTCATGTAATCTGTACACTGCTACAAATCTCTTCTTTGATCAAATAGTGTACCCATCAAAAACATGATAATAGGTTCAGTACAGAACTGCAGAAATCCACTTAAAATTTCGATGCATATTTTAAAAAATCAATCAATCCGACTTCAAGAACTAATCACAACCAAGTCTCAAATATTATTGTAAGGATACACATTAAAATAAAAACAAGTTTGTGAATAAATTCATTACTGATGAAATAGAAAAGGCTCCAACATCAACCTTGTTAACAACTATTGTGTTTCTAATAATCTTGGTACAAATGTGAAATAGCAATGTCAAAGAATATACCAAAAAAATTACATATTAGTTGGTTTATTTGTATTTTAAAAATATTGTGATATATATTGTTCCTTGAAACATATCACAAAACTCTTATAATAACTATAGCAATATAGATTTCTAAAAGGATTTTATTAGAGCACAACCTCAATATGATGCCCTTGTCTATGTTTGTGTATGTGCTCAACATTGATGCACAAGTGTGATCAGCTATTAGATTTCAATAAGGACAAGTGTCTTCTTCACAATACATAAGACATGGATGTTTTATATACTACATGATTCATGCATATTCCTTGTTGTACATGCATCTTTTGTTGGTTGTTTGTCTTGGATTGGTGAATCAAAAGAGTATTCTTGAAGAGTAGTTGATCTTATCAAAAGCCAGTTTTGAAAGTCAATACTTTGATATGTATATGTTGAAACTCATTCGCAGATATTAGAGTGAAAGCATGATTTCTCTCACCTAAAAGTGACAAGCAAGTGATTCATCATTAAAAGCATTTTTGCTAATGTTTTTTGACTTTGGAATTACACCATCTTCAAACACTTGTCAAATGGATAATTGCATGAATAAAAGTATGACATTTTAGATAGATGCATACAAATATAGATAGTATATATATAAAATATTGTAACATAGCACTATTTATAAATTATAAAAATATTTTTTATATTTTGAGCAATAAAAACTCTCATTTCATATTAATTTTTAATTTAATATACTTTTTATAAACATGTATAATTATTTATTAAATAATATGTGACTAGGTGTGTGGTGATTGATAATAAATGGTAATTTTAGAATTTATAAATAATTTATTATATAGTAATCAATCTATTATCATGTACCATTAAGCCATCAAATAGTTTAACAAAACAATTTGTTTGTGTAAGAATAAGTGAATTGATTGTTGGTATAATTGCACTAAACTTCTATGGCTTTAAATTATAAACATTTGTTATCACAACTCAAAAGTAATTCTTGTTTTAAGCTGTTTATTTCTTAAAATACTTGGAGATTTTATAATGGTCTTAAATGCAATTATATAGATAAACTTGATTACTAAAAATATAATCATTTATTTAAAAAATTATATAATATATAATTTTAGTATTTAAAAGAAAAAAATTTAAATCAGATTTTTCTTTTCATTTTAATATATATTTTTTTTGTTATTTTTTTAAATAAAATGAAGTGATTCTTTTTATTATCTTTAAAATATTGAGCATTGATTTTGAGAAATAATAATATTTTAATACATAAAATGATATATATATATATATATATATATATATATATATATCATAAAATTAAAGAAATATAGTTAAATTTTGATCTATAACAATTAAATTAAATAAAAGTATACAAGGTGAAGATTGAAGAGGGTCAAAAAATTTATTTGTAAAATAATTTAAAATTGCATGCAAAGCTATTATGATGTTTTAGATGTTAAGTGAAAAACTTTGAGACTTTTAACATTGTAATGAAATATCCCAAAGAGAAAAAGACATGTTTCCAAAATGAAGCAAGATTCAAATTACATTTCCTAAAGTATTGTATGTGTTGCCGCCCATAATTTTATCAACTTTTAAAATTCTTTGTTTGTTACTTTTCATGGTCAATTCAATTCATACAATTGATTAAAGTTGTGTGTGTGATCTGAAATGCTGAATGTTTGCAATGCACTATTAGCACAATATGACTATGAACTCATTTTTTAAATCCATTTTTGTCAACAGACGTAGAATGAAAACTGAAGTCTCAGTCAACGTCGACAAAGTAGAATTGATTCATCTTAGGCTTCTATGCACCACATTCATCTCCACATCGTCCCTGCGAAGTGGGGCTATTTCACATTAATCTAAGGTTCAGGGTTTATTGTGTAGCACATGAAACAAGAGGTAGTAGAATTGATCTAAAACAATGTTGATTTATTCGAAATCACATGCATCATTGGAGTTCACATAAAACTGTGATAATGGTGATGAATTCTCATCGTCAATGATCATTCATAAGAGTATAGTATCTTCGAATGTCCGTCTTAAGATGTAACTGTTAAAAAATTCTCAAGAATCCAACAAAAAATTCGGATGGAGGCTATGGGGACACTTCAAACAATGTGAGGCAGTTTTGACCCCTCCATGCAAGTGTTCGCGTGTGATATCTAACTAGAATTACTCATCTGAAAATCTATTTTGCAGATGTACAAGTTTAAGGGATTCTATCAAAAGGCTGTGTGTCATTATAACACGTCTTCCAAACCCTGTCAATCGCGGCCATTGCGCGGTGCATTGAGCAGTGCGGGTTCAAACTCACGCTTATAAGTGCCCTCCTCCTGACACATATCTGCTAAAACACAACAAAAAATGGTTAATCATTCCAGGTCCAACTTAAGTGGTAGTGAAACTGTCATACACTGCGAGGCTGTTGGGCTCAACGGAAAGGAAGATGGCCTTGAAGAACTAACCTCAAGCACCAAAAGCTTTTCCTCCGAGGCCAATACTACCTTTTAACATGGGTTTTCTGGCAAGGCCACTGAGTATCAACCAAAGCAAAAGTTTTAAGACCAATCGTACAGTACCTGATGTTGCTTTTGTAGGTTGGTGTTGCCTCGAAGCAGCTCACGTTTCCAAGCGCAGTCGCCACTCAAATTAGCTGCTCTGATCTGTATAAATTGCACTTTAATAATTGTAAGGGTTGACCGTTACTCTGATTAAAATAAGCTTATCTTAAAATAGTTATTGACGATAACATTGCGCTGAAACTGAAGTAGTGCACCAAAAGCAAATTATTGAATTCTTCAACTGGTCTCACAACATAGTAGGGTGATACCTCACTACAAGCATGGTGTTCACAATTGGACCAGTTTAAATTGACAGCACGACAGTGGTCGTAGGCATGTAAAAGCTCATGTGTCAGTGCAATGTCCACCTCGTCTTGGTGAGTTACATTATTGCTGCAAATGACTATCTGCAAACAATACAAGTAATGAGGTACTGCACGAGCTAAAACACAAGGTACTAGCATGGAGAACTATTTTCACATATACAATACTGTGTATAAAAATAATGAAGGATAAACATCAAATTGTCGCACAACCCGTAGTGTCAACACCAAGAAATAAGACGAACTACATTCTAATCTGCACACACCATTTTCAGCAAGCCCATCTGAAGATTTTGGACTTAATCTGACAATAATGACTCAGTATAATAAAGTTTCAGCAAACTCAAGGCAGGCAAGGCCAGCTAGAATCTGGTAATACGTGCATTATATACATCCTTGGCATTGAATTCCAACTGAATACCCGATACAAACAATAGTAATGATACAATTCTCGCTTAGGCATGTTGCTTGTTGGCAGGTCAATGCCAGCTTAAATCAGGTAATACGTGCATATGCAGATCCTCGGCATGAGAGTCCACATGAGAAACCTATTCAAACGCAAGTATTATTCATTTGCCGCAGAACCCATTGCACAAAAGCCTAAGAATGTGAAGACATCCTGAGGCAAATACCTGGTACAATTACAGCTCTTCTGATCAAACGAGTAAGCAAAGAGAAGCTTATAAGCTGCCAAATGAATTGATGAAAAAGTCAGGCAACCAAAAACCACAATTACAATGGAGAGAAAGTTTAAGACTTCACCCCCTCATCTTGTTTGAAACCGCCTCCAGCTTGAATTGAGCAGTGCTCGGGTTTGAAGAACTTGTCCGCTACTGGGCAACCCGCTTTGGTGAGTGCCTCTCGCACAAACTTTACGGTCGAATCTGCAAAATCAGAACACACGCACCGAAATCAACACCACTCCACTCACGTAGTGTTTTCAGCACAAACTAACAAGAAGTTTGATGTTTTCTTTCCAGGAGAAGGAAAGCGGATGCACAGCAGGCCAACTAGTACGTAAACCCTAAACCCTAAACCCTGCGCCAGACTGATTTATAGGTGATGTTCAAGTGTGACAAGATGCCATGAAAGCGAAGAAGGAAACGGGACAGCGGGCCTACTAACTGCGAGAAAGGGAGTGGTTGATCATTTGCTGACAATGCTCCGGCGTGGTGCCGGTTGAAGACCCAAAGTTGCTTGAAGCCCCAGCTTCCTCCATAGCTACAGATCCTCACACCTAGCTTTCAATTTTCAGCCCCTCACTAGAACATAAACTGGTCTAATATTCATGCCTCCTCCGGCAGAGCTCGTGGTGTTTTTTCGCATCTGCGAGTCACTCACTGCAAAGATGCAACAGTGGAAATTGCGGAGCTAGGAACCTATCCGGAGAAATAATGGAAGCTTAGTCTTTCGCGGGTATCAACTTCATAAAATCTGCCGAGTCCGCAACACCATAGCATTGGAGCTCTTTGAAGAGGTACTTCAGCTAGAATGCGGACTGAGCCTCACAGCAGAACTGGGTCTTGGCTTAAGATCGTAGACTGAGTTTGCCATCTCCTCATGACGAATCTGAGAAATCTGTAGAGAATGGCCACCGGCCATGGTTTTTCTCTGGATCGGTGAAGATAGGTGTGACCTCCATGGGTGGTGCTGAAAAAAGAAAGGCTTTCCATATAGCACAACTTGTAGCATGTACCAATGATATTCTATAGCTTCTAAAACACAAACGTATGAGACGATAATAAATAAATGCGAAGTATGCTTGGAATTTAGGTGGAGTGTACAATGATCCTTGTTCAAATTGTCTTCATTTGCTTTTCGAATCTGGCAAACAAAATCCATCCAAGATTTATGGAGAAAATGAATATAAGCAACAAAAGAAATGCCACACAAGCAAAATTCAAGTGAAAAAGCACGCAGAAAAACTTCGGATTGCATTGCTACAAAAGAACAGATTGATAGTGAGTAAATGATAGGATTTAAAAAAACTCATTAAGAATCCACGATTTTGTTAGATACAATCTTAACACTTCCATGACTTTACCCTGCATACAGAACAATACATTTATCACTATTACATGTCCATTCCTTCTCATGCCATGAAAATCAATATATTGAAAATTACGGCACTGTAAATTAATAACAGGCTTTGAACAAAGTGCTCAAGAAATTGTAGAAGACGATTGTTTCAACTTTGTATAATTTCACTTTCAAATACAGCTGCTACCTGGACTAAAGGCCTGGCCGATGGCTGAATGCCCTCCTTAAAGTCACGACTGCGCAGCCCAACAATAGAGTCTAAAGGTCTCCAGACCAGGACGCCATGACGACCGTTCACATTGGTTCACGACAAGAAAATGTACCAGTATGAAAATCCACTGCGAGCGGCGAGCGTGGCATCGCTGGAATAACACTGAACTACACAGGAGGAAATAAAGACACAATCACGGGAGGTATTGTCTGCATCATCTTAGCAATACCGGCAATATCACTTTGCAGCGAAACTCCTGACGCTGACCAGCCTGACGAATTTCGCTGGAGCTGGGATGCTGATCGATCGGATCCTTGTGAAGGTGATGGCCGAAGGTGTGGTGAGCCATCAGGTTCCCTGATACGACATTCGAGCAGCTCAGTGCTTATGATTCATCGCGACGATGGTCTCTGAAACACTGCTGGATTTAGCAACATGGGTGGACTATAAATTACGATCTCATGATCCTTGTCGCTTCTAATTCCTAACCGCAAAGCTCTACCCCTCGACCAAGAAGCAAACTAAGATTGAACTGACTGCAGACTAATCGTGTGAACTGTAGCTTACACGTTAGAGTGTCGGCTATGTTTGTGTTTATCGCTGCCCGCACTGGAGATAGAAATCGTGTCATCATAGTGTTTCTTGCTGTGATGCTCCTTATGTCCGTGATGCCCATGGTCCTTGTGATGGCTACTGCGATGGTGCCCATCACTGTGATGGTGATGAGAGCTGTGGTGGCTGTGAGAATCGTCTTTGTGGTGGCTCCTGTGATGTCCGTGGCTTCCCGAGTGCTCTGACCCGTCCCTGTGGTGGCTCTTGTGGTGATGGTGCCCATGATGATCCGAGCTGTGGTGACCGTGGCCATGTTCCTTGTGGCCATGGTGTGCATGGCTGTGATGCTCACTGCCTTCCTTGTGATGGCGGCTGTGGTGACGGTCCGGGGAGCGAGAGTGATGCTTGTGTCCCGAGCTATGGTGGTGACGATGCCCCCCAGAGTGGTGGCTATGGTGTTCAGAGCCTTCTTTGTGGTGCCCGTGGTGACCACGATCTCGAGAGTGGTGATGCCCGTGGCTGCTATGATGGCGATCAGGCGACCTTGAGTGGTGCTTGTGGCCCGAACTGTGTTCTCGATGATGGTGACGATGCCCACCGGAGTGATGGCTATGGTGCTCAGATCCTTCCTTGTGGTGCTTGTGGTGCCCGTGACTGCTGTGATGTCGCTCCGGGGAGCGTGAGTGGTGCCGGTGGTGGCCATGCGAGCTGTGATGATGTCCATGACCGTGGTGATCCTTGTGGTGACCATGGCTGCTGTGGTGCCGCTCCGGAGATCGAGAGTGGTGCTTGTGGCCGTGTCCGTGAGAAGAGCTATGGTGTTCGTGTCCATGTTCCCGGCTATGATGGTGTCCATGATGATCCTTCGAGTGACGATCGCCCGAGTGGTCCCTATGATGGCTGCTATGGTGCCCGTGATGACGGTGCCCATGGCTGCTGCTATGGTGACGATCAGGCGACCGTGAGCTTCGGTGATGGTGATGATGATGGTGATGCCCATTGCTGCGCTCCCTGTGACGACGTTGGCTGCTAGTGCTAGAGATGTTGTCGTCACCTTCTTTGTGGTTGCTCGCGGTGGAGTTATTATCCTCGTCTTTACCGTGGTGCCGATGAGGACTGCGGTGGTGATGGCGATGAGGGCTCCGGTGATGGTGACTCGACCGGTGATGGGAATCCGAGTGATGATGTCGATCCCTATGATGGTGCCTGTCCTTGTGGTGGTGATCTGAGTTAGTGGAGTCACCATTCGTCACCTCCTTCGAGGAATCATCTATCTCTCGCCCCGTTGCCTTCTCCTTGTTTCCGTTCGCATGCTCCATCGCCTTCGCTGACTCCTTCGGCGCTTCGGCACCATCCTTCAAGCTTAGCTTACTCAGCTGCTCCGCGGCAGATGAGGACCTCGGCGGCACGTTCATGGTGGATTCGCTTGCCCTGAGGCGAAGACTAAACTGGTACAAATCCTGCGTGGGCGCGGCGAAGCTCTACAGGCAGCTCTATCCCCAAATCAAGATCCCATCACAGACAATCGAACTCCTCTGCGCCACCATCTATGACGTTGCCACAATATATTCCCGGAGAGTGTCCCAGAACGAGAAGAAAGTTCGAAATGATTTCAACGTAGCGAGCTCCACAACTGCAACGAAAATAAGAAACCTCGTCAGTCAAGTACTTAGCACAGTAATTTCTCACAACATTCTGCTCTTTTGAGTTCCTACACTCACGATGAAGTGTAGGGCTGCTCAAAATCCCTCACTTCAGTTACAGTCACATCGTTATCTGCATGTAGACAACGCCGGGAAAAACAAGCAATCGTGACATCTGAGGTTTGATTTGAGCTTCCAAGGGCCTACAGTAACTCACACAGAGCATCTTGGAGGCAGAGAAAGCGACAGGATAGAAAGCGACACGAGGGGAAAAGTGATCATTCGGCTTCAATCCTTGGCACGAAAATAATTTTCTAGAATGACTAGACAGAATAAGGCTTACGGTAACACGCACGCAAACCTTGAAACGCGCAATAGACGATCAAGGACCAAACAGAAAACAGACTGTCAACAAAAAAGGACACAACGAGAATTTCACCTCGATCTCCCACTTCCACTGTGAAGTCTACGCGCGCGCGCGCGCGCACACACACACACACACACACACCTAAGGATTGGATGACTTCCACAATCTCCAAATCACTACAGAAAATCAAATGTGAGAGCGGCCTCAACAGTCCGGCAAAGTGGAGATCCTTCTACGTTCTCTCAGATCTACAAACCAAATCCATCGACAACCTCCACTTCTCGTCACCGAACGCTTACACGTTTCGTCACAAGGCTGGAATCCTTACCACAGCAGAGCAAGAAACCTCGACTCCCTCAGCTGAATGCCAGTGACAAACGACGGAAACCTTTCCCCAAAACCCTTGAAAGCAATCGATCCCCCCTTGCAGGCTCGCTGGCCACTTTTCGGTCACGTAGCGAGTGCAAGGTTAGCCGTGCGGGCGCTTTTTAAACTGGCTCCAAGTAGGTGAGGCGGCCGCGAGGAACCAGGATCGGATTAAACAAGCTCCCCCGACCCCACGAGGTTACCAAGCGCAACGCAGTCTTTCTGCAGCAACTGGGATGAGAATAATCGGCAGTACACTCCCCCGTGTACAACCAAATTAGCGGGTTCGCAGAATTGGGACAAGGAAGCGGCGGTTCACTCGTCCAAGTGAACCACAGCATTAATTAGTCACAGGGGTGGAGGGAGTGAGGTGGCAGGCTAGGAATCTACGGTAGGAGAGTGTGAGCAGCGGGGCGGTTTAGGCGGGCGGGCGTGGAGCAGCGAAGCGCGGGATCGAATTGGCGGCGGATGGAACATGCCAGCCCCCATAGATTGCGCCCCGCTTCCAGCCCTCCTCTAGCCCCAACCTTTCTCATTCGTTCAGTAGGCTTTCTTTAGGGGGCACGGGCCGGGCGCGGGCTGAGGATCCATGTGGGCCGGGCTGGGTTTGAGAAAGCAACGGGGGGCAAAAAGATCCTCCTCGGCACTTTTAGAATGGCCTTTGACTACAATTGCATGACTTGGATTTGAACTTTACGACTACACTTTGGGTCCAATTTGTAGGATTTTACTCTTTCATTCTACTTTTCCAATCATACATGAGTTTGAAATTTTGAATGACACGATGTTGAAAGAGAGCTCAGTGGTTTATCATTGATTATGTTTTTGTCATTAGTTATTGTTGAATTGAAGTTGAGTTTTTACTTTTTGTAAAAAGAATAAAACTTGTATGCAATAAAAAAAAACTTTTTTTTTAAGATTATTAGAAATTTGAATTCAAACCAAATTTTTAATGGGATTTCTCCTTGTTTAAGTGGTTTTTATTTTTTATTTTTTATTTATTGATTTGTGCCAAGAAGATCTGTTATCAGTATAGTTTTTCAACTTCTAGCTTGCAAATTACATATATATATATATATATATATATATGAATAATTACAACTCAATGAGGCAAAGGTTTTGGTTTTTTTCCTGTTGTTCCAAAAAAATACTGAAACTATTGAACAAAACAAAACAATTTGGATAACATCAATAATACAATTTTCTTCACGAATATTTTACATTTATATAATTGGTTCAAGTATTTACCAGTAATTTAATGTAGGTTTTTTTGTTATTTAAGGTATAAAAGCTTAGTTTATCATGATGTGCTTTATTATTTCAAAATTTGTTACTTTTATATATATTTATAATTGAAGGCATACAATGTACTTAAATAAATAAATAAATATATATATATATATATATATATATATATATAATACTGTAATGGAATAATGGACATTGAATTGTTGAATATATGACTCTGTGTATGTGTTATTTCTTTAAAAATAAAGGAACGTAAGGCTTTGATTTTTGAACATAATTTACTGTGATTTAATTAATTAATTAATTAATAAGCATTTTAGTCCTAAGAAAGCAAAATGGGTAAGAGGCAGGAAGAGTTGATTAGTTGCTTTCGAGGCAGTCATAACCTTGAGCCCACTTGACCGACATGCCACATCAGCAGCCTCCATCGTGTCAGAGTGGCATTGTTGCCAGCAATGCTCACTGCACTTTTGAAGGATGGGCAGAAATGTCAGCGAGTATACACACTTTCAAAATAATAATAATAATAATAAATTGTTATGTGGTTAAATTTGAGGATATTACCAAAAACAATCCATTGAGCAAGAAGTTCTTAAACTTTTGATACTTTTTGTTTGGGTTTTTTTTGTCACGTTTTGCTTCCTTCCTACTTATTTAGCACAACACAATCTTTACTATTATTATTAATCTGGATTGTCACCAAAGAAATAAATATAATGTTGGGCATCAAATAATCCAATGGGCTGTATGCTCTTGAGCTTATTTGGTGTGGTCACAAATATAATGCCCCCATTATATGAGTTCTCAATGTATAGAACTGTGAGTAATTTTAATTATTAATTTGATTACTTTATAATTAAAAAAGTAAAGCAAGAAAAAAGAGAAATATACAAGTTGTTATTGATAATTGTTGTAAATTTTAAATACATAATGTTGAATCTGAGTATTGCAATAAAAAAGAGTATAGCATCCTGAATTTTAATTTTAGATAATTATTCAGTTCGTGCCAGATTTGGATTCAATTCCTTGTTTTTTTTAAAACTTGAGTTTTGATTCAAAATTAAAAAAAATTACCAGTTAATAATTATATTGATAATAAATTCCCTTTCACATTTTTAAATGATTAAATGCAATATTTTGTATTGCCATCAAGTAAATAAGAACTTCAATAGTCTTGTAATGTAGAAAGTTTCAAACACACAATTCATATTACACTTAAATAGAAAAAAATTATGATTAATATATTACTTTTTTCCTGATTTAATAATCATTTAGAATATATTAGACTTCAGACAAAGAGAGCAAACAGTAAGATCGAGACAATTTAAACAACAACTAATGCCATCAAATTTTGTGATTTTAGTTGCAACTCCTTTTTCTTCAAAATGATTGTATTTTTTCATAAACTAAAAACTTGAATAATACCAATTCATATAATACAATGATTTAGACATGTGTGTAGCTAAATTTATTTAAATATTAAATGATTAATTTTTTTGGTCATTATTCCATAACCTATCCAAATCCACTTGGTTAATTTAGGTTCAATATTAAATCTTAATATCATATACATCAAATTTAAAAATCAAATGAATAAATAAATCATTATCTTATTGTTCAACTGTAACTCCTTTGCATTGTTGATTTTCAAATTGATCTAAAACAATCTTGTGAAGGAGAATCGATTGTCAATTAATGCTTAATTTTTGACATGTTGGAAAAGAAAAGGGACCGTTTTTAATATTATAATTTATAATATTATAAGTAATATTATAATTTATACAAACACATTCTATATAGTAATAAAATTTGAAAGTAGTGTAGTACTTGTTGGTAGAATGGACATGGAGTTTATGATAATTGTCAAAGGCGTCAAAGAAAAGAATACATTTTATGATGTACAATTTCATTGGCTATTTAAGAAGTAACACAAGTTCACACAAATTTTTCTTGATTAAAAAAATATAATGGCATAAGTTGACACAAATCAAAAAAAATAATAGATTCTTCTTAAATACAATGTCTAATGTGATAACTGATTATTTGATTAAATAGATTAACTATTCATACATATCAGAGGAATTTTTTGATTTAATTAATTATTTATGTTTTATTACATTATATTTTATACTTAATCTTTTAGGCATATCTTGGGCTTATTATAAACAAATTTGGTGGACAAAAATAATTCCTTAAATAAAATGATATTTTTTTATATTGTTAATTGATTTACAGTTATATCTGCTAAAAGTATGAATTCTTAATAAAATATTATTAGTATATTTATATGGTGAATAGATAATTTAAATCAATTATTATTTTTAAAATAAAATCAAATGTATTTTTACAAAAATAGATAAATTGATTAGTATTGTTGATCTTTGAAGAACAAATTAACTAAAAGAATAATAATAATAAATTTTAAAATTTTAAAAACTTATTGAAATTTTTTATGTGATTTTATTTATTTATAATCTTAAATTCATTGTATCAAATCCTAAAACTACTTTAAAATCATTTAAAAGCAAAAAATATAAATTCTTAAGTCAGTTCCAAAAATAGATAGGTAAATAAAACAACAATGAAATCATAATATCCTAGGTTGTAAAGATGCAACAAATTGTAGTGTCTAAAAGTTCTTAAATTTTTCTAAAACCCTGTAGTTATTTTTTCTAATTGTTGTAAATCATTAAAAATTTATAGAGTCTACTTTAAGATTTTGGATTTTTTAAAGTCTTCTAGAAGCTTTTGTAGCCTCTTATAACCATTTGGAACCTCTAAATGTTTTTAAGAATTTATCATATAAATAATTAAATCTTTTAAAGTATTTTATATTTCTTACAAATTCTACTAGAAGTTCTTATAGATCTTAGTTTTTATACTATAAATAAGTAAACGTACAAGAATTACTTTATTCTTATAAGTACAAAAATTGAAGCAATAAAATGATGTATTATTCTCATTCTTGCATCTAATTTTATTTCTAATCTAATACTTTGTTACTCTTTTATTTCTAATTTTTATTTTATTTATCTTTTTTCTCTTGGTCTTTTGTATTTGTAACCCTAATACATTTTATATTTTAAAAATAAATTTTTTACTAAATTAAATATATATAATTTCACTCTTTTAGAAAAAAACAATCCATGTCTAGATATTAGTGTGTGAAAGATTTTTATGCTCTCTTTAGAATTACATATTTTTTAAATAGATTTTTCTTTCTTCTATTCTAAAATCATTTTTAATTTTCCTCTTATTCATTAATACTAAATCTTATTATTAAAACCAACATAATTTTTATTCAAATTGATATATATTAATATACATCTCTAATAATAGATACAAGAGTAACTACTTAATAGTTGGTCTTTTGAATCATGAACTTGGTTTAGTTGTTAGTCCCTCTTATTTCTTTTCATGCTTTAAGATCATATAATAAAGTAATAGGAAAATTTTTAAAATTAAAGATATAATCTTTCTTTTGTGTATATATATTGTTAAAATTGTAATGATATGTAACAAGTAAGTTAGTAATTGGTAGACACTCAACCTTGGACAATGTGATATTATCTCAAAAATTATTTTTCAAACACAAATGTAATTTTTTTGAGTTGTAAGATAATTTGGAGTGATATGTTCCATTGATTTGCAGCAATTTTCTCTTTGAAAAATACGTTTTTTTAATCAAGCATCACCAAAAACATTCCGAGTGAATACAAAAGGCATGATATTAAATTTAATTGGATTCAACATACACTCCAGAGGATCTACATGAAATTCTGATAAAAAATGTCCTTGTAAAAGTTGTTAATTCTAAAAATGATATATATTTTTCTTTAAGAATGATTAGATTGCAATTTTTGCACTTTTGATACTTTATGGAAGTAAAAGTTACTATTTTAGTTCAATACAAAAAAACTATAAGATGCACCATTCAAAATCAGTCTTTTTGACAATTCTTTAGAAAAATGTCAAACTTGTTACATATAATAGAAAAGATTATTCTTAATTCTACATCCATCTATTTTTGCTTCAATATAACCTTTCAAATGATTCAATTTTACAATCCTAGCTCAAAATCAATTTGAACATGGTTTCTAACTTTATTTGAACTCAATCAATTGTTAATCCAACTGACCTAATATATTGTATGAAGCATCCACAATGACCATCAGATCATTTTACAATTTGATTTAAAAATGGATCCTAAAAGTTAATTAAATCTTTCTAGTTGGCCTTAACTTGAACTAACAAAGATTCAGAGTTCCAAAAAAATGCAAATAAATAAAGAAAGTTACACAAAAACACAACATTACACCCAATTGAAAAATTAGAATTAATAATTTAAAAACAATATTATATTTTCACTTAACTTTTACAACTTCTTCTACACCAACACTACTTCTTTCTACAAGTATTCTACTTAAAATCAACATATATTTTCCCATATGTCATCTCTTTTGGTTATTCATATTTTTTTCTGCGTATACTCTCTCTTTCTAATATTTTTTCTTTTCAAAAATCAGATCTGTGTAGAAATTCAAATGATTTTGTATTTGATTACTAACTATTTGACCAACTCTATTTGTCTGTTATATGTCATCAAAGTCAATTGAACTTGCTACAAGACCTCCACCATAAATTGTTTATTCCTTTTATTTTTGAACTTTTTGCATGGTAATTCCATTTTCAGTTAAAGTAAAATTCCAAAATCATTATTACAAGACGCAATTAAACTAACATACTTTTATTATTGTTTATCACAATAAAAATTCAAAGGTCATATATAATAAAATAAAATAAAATAAAATCAGATGTTAGTGTTTATTTTCAAATTCTTACACAATTTTGATTTGTGGATTAATATCCTAAAAATTTAGTATAAAAAGTTATAATTTTAACTATTTTATTAACTAGTGCTAAAACTGAGTGTGGTAATGATATTGGTAGATTCTTTTGCCTACTAAAATCTATCCATGTAAGAAAAGAAGCTTTTAAGCAGAACATCTACTGTTAGAACTGTGTTAAATTTTTAAGAAAATTCACATAGCATTTTACTAAATACTAAGAAATAGTTTTAAAGTAAATAATTTGAATAAAAGGACATAAGTATATATTTTAAAATTAAACTATGCTCAACTTGAAACTATCTCTTATTTCTGCCAACTTCACCTTTCTGTCTTTCATTGTTTTTAGATTGTATTTCAGCCTTTTTTTTACTAAAAATCAAGACCAAAACCACAACTAAGCCAAATATTCAACCTTGTTGAAATATAAAATTAAAAAGAATTAGACTTACTATGTAAGAATGTGATATTGATTAAAGATTATATATATATATATATATGTATACACACATATGATAGAATATAATCTTTGTGCAAACTTAATAAAAATATATACTTGATAAGTTATTTCAATATAATTTTTATGTATCAAAATACAATTATTTCATAATATATTCTCAACACAATTAGAATTTTACCAAAACCAATAAGAGGTTAATCACTTAAATCAAGATTATAAATAAATAAATAATAAACATTTGGTTATTAATAGTAATATACAAATAATAACAACATTCTTTTTCTTACCTTTGATTGGATTCATCTTGTGTTTGTTATTTCCCCAAAACATCTTCAAAAAATGCAAAATTAAGACATAGTTGCATAATTTATTCCAAATTTAATGCAGAAAAAAAAAAGGGGGCCTAAATCACCTCATAAGATGATACAAGAAATTTCAATTTCCCATTGTTTAAGTCAAATCTCATTTGTAATTCTGAATCAAAGAATTTTAGCTTTAAAACACAGTTCTCTATCTTGTTTGTTTTGTGTATATTAGATGATAGCATAAAGATATATATTCTTACGAAAAATTGATGATTAAAAAGCTATGTAGTGCATAGATGTTTTCATGCGTTTAATCAACTTTTCTACATTTATAATTCATGCATTTAAAAAATAGTGAAGCATTAATTATGATTTGGCAAAATTCCAAGGATTCATGTGAAAAAACTAAAATTGACTAAATGGATGGAATCTTTCATTAATTTTGGTAGAAATGAATGTTAACCATTATCATTCAAAATTAAAAATAATTATGAAACTGACATTCAATATTTGAAAAAATTGGAACCAAATGAATACATGTTTTTAAGTACTTGTCAAAGTCCAAAATTCTCAAATGAATATAATTGTTTTGAAATTAACAAAAGATTCCAAATATAACAGTTTGCATAACATTATTACTGTAAATGGCTTAGTAAATATATATATATATATATATATATATATATTTGTGAACGTACTAAACATTTATCTACTATTACACATCAACCTAATAATCAGCTAAAAATAACTACACCATAGACAATAACATCCATCACATTATCCACATTTTAAATTAAAAATGCAAATACAAAAAACACACCTCAAGATCAAAAGCTTTAAAATTCTGTTTCATTACCACTCAATTTATAGTCATGACTTGCACATTTCAAATCCTTAGCACCACATCATGTTTTGGAAATGTTAAATTATGCCACAAATTGTTTTTTTATTTTTATTTTTTATTTTTTTTTATTTTAAAAAATTTGTTTGCATCAACACTAAGAACAAATTCAAAGAAAATGCATTTGCTAGTTGGATTCATTGTGCAGCAAGATTTTACAATAAATTTATGCAGCATTTCGCCCTTGTGATATTTTCCCAAATGCCACCCCAAAAAGTTTCATCTAATCAATCAATGAGTATATATATGTTGAAAAAAAGAAAAGAAAAGTGATGATCAAAGAACAGTTGCCCGTTACATGGATTGACAACATGCTGAAAATGCTTCTTGCCGATGCGGATTCGAACCCTCGACCCTTTCAGAGGCCGACTCTTCCGGCACACCTCACGTTGCCATGATGAGTTGCGCAACTTTAACCGTAACCCTAATTGTAGGCTAGCTATATAGTTTGCCAGCTAGGTATCTGATTTCTCCCCGCACCGATCACCCATGTCGGATCTCCTCTCTGGATCCCCACTGTAGCTCTACTTGGCTGCTAAATGTTGCTGACGCCTCACGAACTATGCTCGGTTTCCACTTCCATGCGCAGATTTCGCTGTTTCTGATAGGCATCGCGGGGTTTATGCGCATCTCACTCCAGTACTGCATCGTGTGAATGTGGAGCCAATTTTTGCGTCAAATTGGGCTGCTTTCTACGGAGTTTCGTTGGAGTTGAGGGACTATAGCACAGACGGGTCCTTACGTTGACCTTGGCTATAAAGGCGCTTTAGCCATTACAGTGTGATTGCGGAGACTTTGAGTCGAATTGTGAGTACTGGGGATGTTCTTATCTCGTGTCCGTGGACAGACGCGAAATGGCTACAGCTCATCCTCTCGGCAGTGTCCGTACTCGAATTAGAGTTTTGGTTTTCATGCAAGTTGCGTGCAAGCTGATTAATTCCTTGCACTGCCTAGGCTCCCGTCATTGGGGATCCGCTCTCGGAAGTAGTTATGGAAGCAAACAGAGCTGCCTACTAGCGACTTCCATGAGTTCTAAAGATAAATTCCCTCTACAAACTGTGAGTGGCGATGATGCATTGCTTACGGCAACGAGAATCTGAGTCGACCTTCTTCATACCATCGTGGTAACAAGATCAAAATCCTAAAACTCAATGTCTCTTTTCCTTCTGTTCTCTCTGTATGATTATAACACACACATGGGAAGCTTTTATTATCATGTTCTGTAAACAATTTGTATTCAATTGTGGTGGGATTATCCCAGTTTAAGGTTACATCAGTTCCTGTGTTTACTACACATGCTTTAGTCCCAATTGATGAATCAAGTCACAAGTATCTGAGTTGGAAGTATAAAAAGTAACTCGTTCAAAAACTTATGTAAAACAATATTTATGTGTAATACAAGGTGTTGAGTTTGAAAATAATATTAACAATAACGATAATAATAAAATAAAATAAAATGAAGGGCTTGAATCAATTCATTGCTTTTAACAGTAAAGGGTTGAGAGTAGTATCATACAAATTATGTAACACTGCAAAATTTACAAAAATTGTATACTTATTGCAGTTAACACTTTGTAAATGAGTGGTTGAATGCCTAATATCAAATTTATCAACTATTTAATTCACATATTATAAATATATTGTTTTTTTAGCAAATGTGTATTTATTTATTTAGATGTTTTTATTATGAATAAATTTATGTTTCACAAGTAACAAAAGAATAACTTAAAGGTTTATTACTATTATCATTTTATTTTATTTTAACATAAGAAAACATAAAATTATACTTAATTTAATTAAATCAAGTTATTAATATATAAATTCTTAAATCTAAAACATTACAATTTTAAACATTAAAAATAAAATGCTATCAAATTTTATTAGTTATAAAACTATGACATCCATTTTATATAAATATAAATAAAAATAAAAATATAATTTCTTATTATTAATTTATAAAATAATTATTAGCTTATTATATTTACTTATTTTAGCCTTAATTTTCATACTATCTTCTAAAAGCATATCAATTTTTATTAAAGAATTTTGACTTTTAAAAATAGTTTTATTTGTATCTATTTAAGAATCTTGTCTATCATTCTCACTATGACATGCTATTTTTTTCTTATCAATATTTTAATGACCTTATTATTAGCATATCATATTTCTATTCAATATATATTTTTTATAATATTATACAATCATATTTTGATAAAAAAATAATATTATTGTGATGATAATAACTTATATATAATCTATTTTTTAGTGATATTTTTTCTTAACATACTTATGGTTTTACATCATATTTGTGTATATATATATATATATATATATATATGTATAAACATAAGAAATAAATAAATGATATATATATATATATATATGTTAATATAAAATTTTAAAAGAATAGAATAAAATCACGGTGCAATGTCTCTTTAATGCATCACTTTGTTCTAATGTTAAAATAAAAGTGTTTTTTTATCTTATTCTCTATTTTTAGTTTAGTTTTATCTTATTTATAGTTTAATTTTATTATATTTATATTTTTAATTTTTATTCTAAGTCTTATTTTATTTTGATATCTATTATTAATATTATATGATATAAATTATTTATTTACAGCTAACTTACAAAATATGATTTGATTAGCAATGAATAAATAAATTGCCATGCTATATTGCTTTCATCCTAGAACTACCATCTTATGCAAGTTCAACAATAAAGCTTATGCATGTGAGCATGATCAATTGCCTTATGGAACAAATTAAAGGAAGAACAAAGAAAAGAAAAGAATGTAAAGAGACTAGGGATAATTAAAGTGGAATTGGAAGAACATATATACACATATAATCTTTAAAATATAATATTAACAAAATATCCATGTATTTTCTAACCAAAACTATATATATAAAATAAAAAAGTTGCATTAGAAGAAAACTTCATTGGGTTAACACACACAAGTACATAGAAGTTCCACAGGCTAGAGGCACAGTCCTATAGGCAACCTACTTTATATACATACATATAATATTAACCTATTCATCCACTTTATCCACAGCATCACCCGTCCCCGGCCCGTCTTCGGTCCATCCCCGGCCCGTTCCGATTTGGAGCTCCAGCGGCGGTGATGGTGCTTGCGCGGAGCTCTTCGGCGTCCAAATCGAGCCTTCGATCGATTGATTGAAGCCACTCGGGAGCAGTTTCTTCGAGAATCTGTGATCGCTCGGGGTTTGTGGGCTGAATGCAAGCTTTTGAGATCACTTAGCTATTCCTTGTTCATGATTTGTATTCCTTCTTTCTTACAAGGAGACTTGGGCGGTATTATGCACACGCTCCTAAATCAGCCTTCAATTTGTTTCCCAGATTCGAATAATACCTACCTTCGCTTATTTTTTTTTTGTTCTGCAAATTGCTCAGTGCAAGTTTTTCTCGCTTCATTCCAGTTTGGAATCCTCACACGAGCTTTATGTAGCAGTGGAACTCGAGAATTTAGAATGCTGCGGTAAATAGCTCCCAAGTGACCGTTTCCTGCATTAAGCCTCTGATTGATTGAGTTTTTTTTTCCGAGTACAGATAGACGGAGGCAAGATGCTGTCTCATATGCTATTACAGCAGAGAAATACCCCTCTGATTAGTTTGTCCTGTGTAATAATTTCTGGAGATCACAGCTAAGAGAGTGGACACAGCGACGGCTCCTTTTAACACGTTGTCTGTACACGCTGCCGCATCGAATGGCGATATCGACATGGTGAATCTCATCCTCAGAAGTGAAGTTGATGTGTCCCGCATGGACGACCTCCACCGCACAGCCTTCCAGGGCCACGCGGAGGTCGCGAAAGCGATCATGGTGAAGCAGGAGGGTCACTTTGAGCGTCAATACGCACATCTTGTTTGACACTGCCCCGTTCCATCTCTCCATCATTCGGCACTCACATTCTGTCGCCAAGATTCTTATCTCCGAGCGCCTGGATAGCAAAATGGCGTAGACCGAGGATCTTGATTCATTCACATGGCTGGCTATGCTGGACAGGATAATACCGTGACCATTTTGACTCAAAGTTTTGCCGAAGCCCGACGTCTGCAAGTTAACGAGCCCTTCCATAGTGGGTCGAATCCTCAAAACGCCCTTGCATTGCAATGCCCCCTCCGGTCACGTCGATGTCGTCAAGCTCTCCCTCCAACAACCATTTTATGAGTATTTCGACGTCAACACAAAAGACGCAGACGGGGTGGGACCCTTGCCATGTCGGCGGGGTGGTCATGCTCCTTGAGTGTGCAAACATTTGTGTTAATGCTAAAGCAAGAAACCAAAATACACAACAAACCCTAATTGCACCCACAGATTTGTCGCTGGGGTATCTCCCCCGGCCGTCTCTTGCGGACCTGAAGCTGAAACCGGGAATGGTTTCACAGATCTGCATCTAGCGGCCCACGCGGGCCATGAAGAAGGGTTGTAATCAGGCTCCAGCAGTGCGTTCCATACCCGTGCATGCGGAAGATAGCGAGGGCTTGACTTCGATGCATTACGCTCGTGCACATGGGCAAGCCGGAGTTGTGAAGATTAAAATGTTATTAATTCGCTCCAAACTTTGGAGTGTAGTTGATGTTTTGGAGGTTGCTTCTACTGCAAGTGATGTAGCTAGTTTAACAACTTGGCGATTCCAAGGTTTGTTTTAAGATTCTTCTCTATTATGAAGAAAATTAATTTATATCACTAAAATCTCTTACTATTGCTAAAGCAGTATGGAACAAGCTTAAATAGCTTTATGAACGTTCTAACAAAGTATCTCAAGTAAATTTATATAAACAACTATGTCATTTATCTATGACAAATAATGAAGATGTTGTCAGTTTTTTTAAAAATTGGCAATCCGTCTTACAAGAAGCGGCTATTGTTGGTTGTAAATTTGATGATGCTCAATAAGTTATGCTACTCCTTGCAGCCTTAATCGATTCTTGGAGTGCCTTTGTTACTACACAAGGCGGAGTGTCCAATCTCACATTCACAAAGCTTCTGTCTAATATTTTATAACAAAATATAATTAATCATTCCAAGATAGAATCTTCTATATATTTAAGCTTTTTATATCAAAGGCAAATTTATTAAATCCCAAAATCAACCACACCAATTTCAAAAGATCCCTTTATCAACTAATAAATCTTTTCATCAATCCAAATGGTACACATAATTCTAACACCATACTATTATATGTTATTATTATGTCATGGATATAAACTAAAATAGATGTATAAGTTAGTAAAAACTATGTCAAAAGAAAATAACAAGATAAAAATAAAGAAGTATGTATATTTAAGAAGAAATTGGAATGGCTATTGCTAAAGGCTAGAAAATACATAAGACTCTTGAACTAGACTAGAAGCAAGAAAGGAATTGACAAGAATGAAGAAGGCTTTACTCTTGTCTCTATATATATTATTTATCTAAGAACTACGTGGCAGCGTTCTATAGGACCTCCAATACATGTCTAATTTGTAAGAGACATATCAAACTTGTAAGACAAGTTTTCTACATGTGCGCCACGTATTTGGCTTATTCTACAAGCTACCAACATGTGCAACACATGGCTAACTTGTTCCACAAGCTACCAATATGTGCAACATGTGGCTAGCTTGTTTGCCAAGTTTCTAACCTACCAATCACCTATAAACATGTATAAAGGTGATTCCATATTTATGAAGCTTCTAAGAAGCTATTCTATAATATATTATCAAATTAAATTATTTTATCTACTTCTATCAATATATATTAACTAGATAATTATTGGAGTAAATCTTATATTTGTGATATTATCCTCCTTTCTAGGGACGAGTTCTACAAGGTGCGGTGATTACATATTGAAGAAGTCCATGATACGTCAAATTATGCTTGCCACATACTCTGATTTTTGTTGCCTTTGAAGGTAGTTGATAGGTCCTTTCAGCCATTGATAATATCCCATACTAGAGCAAGAGGACCACCCTGTTATTTGATTATTATTGAGGCCTTCATAACTTCCTTTAAAGAAAATATTTGAAACACCATCAAAAATAATTCCTGTTTTTAAAAATATCACCAAACATTAAGAGTCTTTTTCAAGGTCATGATATCAAACATGTTGTATTTTGCCATCAATCTGAGGAAAAACATGTTATTCTTGAAGGTCTTTATTTTTATTCCATTGTCTTGAAGATTGTGATAGTCGTAATGTCTCATTTGATAAGTTAGCAAATGATGGTTCTTGAGCTGAATTCACTCGTTATTGATCCTCCACTTCTTTAATATAAATAAATTTAAAAAAATAATAAAAAATGATACAAGATAGAGTGAAACCTCTATAGAACCTATTTTGCTTTATAGCAAAGATTTTTTTAACTTTTTATCTTGATTTTGATGGATGTCGTTGATGAAATGTATTCACTTTTACTGATGCATTTGCTAGATTTTTGGATGGCTCTCATGTGCATTCACTAATATCATATTTGTGCCAATATACAAAATATTCTAATTGATTTCGGTGTCGCCTTGAATCTAAAATCTCTTCTACATCAAATTCTTCATTTTTATCTATTTTTATAAGAGGCGATAGCATTTGTCTTCTCCTTATATATCCACTGTCTTATATGGCTCGAGTAGTGACACATGAAATATATGATGGATCTTCATAGATTTTGGTAGGCATAATTGATAAGTAACTGGATTGATTTATCTACAAATCAAAAAAAGTCCAAGCCTATAATAATCTAGCTTGTTGCAAGGGCAAATAGTCTTGATATTACGACAAAGTAATTATATCTTATCCCCCATGTGGAATCAAGGTTATTCCTTATGATAAATATTTATATTGATTTTTTGTCATTTTTGAGCTTTTTTTAATTGTGCCTTCATTGTTGCATATAACTCTGACAATCGATTTTTGAAATCTTCTATCTCAAGATTATTAGCTTTTGAAAAGTCAAAAGTATTAAGTTATAGATGATAATCATAATTTATAAAGAATGAAGTTTCTTGAATAGACAAATATACCAAATTATTATAAGCAAACTTTGCTAATGGCAAAAGAATTGTTTAATTATGTTGATGATACATTTCAAATATTATTCCAAAATTTAATTTATTCATTCTAATTTTTTATTAATTTTAGGATAGAAAGCTAAAAATAGTTTTATATTCACCTTCAATATTTTGAAAAGGATCTTCTAAAATCTTGATATAAATTGTATTCTTCTATCTAATATAATATCCCTTGGTAATCCATAATAGCGATAGATATTATCAAAGAAGAGTTTAGTTATTTCTTCACCTATAATAGATTTTATACATAGTATAAAATGTACCATTTTGGTAAAACAATCTACAATTATGAATGTAGAATCATATGAACTTGACTTTAGAAGATCCGTGATAAAATCCATAGAAACAAAAGACCAAGGTTGTTTTGGTATAAGTAATCGTTGGAGAAGTCCGTAAGGTTGATGACAAGGAGTTTTTGATCTTGAACAAATATCACACAGCTATACAAACTCTTTAATAGCCTTTTACATTTGAGGCTACTAAAAATCTCTTGATATTAGCTCCAAAGTCTTATTATATCTAAAATGTCATACTGCATGGAAGTTGTGACGAGCTTCTAAAGCACGTAGTCATGTTGTACCTTTTAAAATATATAAATGGCCTTTGAATTAAAATAGATCATTCTTGAATTCAAACTTGGAAGTATCATAAGACTTAGATGAATTATTCTTAATCTCATAGACAAGAGGGTCTGAAGACATATTTGATTGGATTTGTTGGACAAAAGTTGAATCAACAGTCAATGTTGATTTCATTGCTCAAAGATGAAATTCCTTCGGCTTCAAGAAGATCATTCTTTGTTGATCAAAAGTTGAATCTCTTTCTTTTGGTACAAGATAAGAATGTTTAGAAAAGACATCTAATAGACCTTGTTGTTTTTTTGGCCAATAGGTGATAATAAACTTGAATCTTGACAAAAATATGCTCCAACGAGTTTGACGATGATTCAAGATACGTGCTGACATGAAATATTTGCGGTTCTTCTGATCCATATACATGGTGATTGGACTAGAAGCGCCTTCTAGATAGTGACACCATTCTTGAAAAGAATCCACAATTATAAAAAATTCTTTATTATGGATTTTTGCTGCTGAAAATTTCCTGGAATAAAAAGCTATTGGGTGGAGTTTGTCATCTGCTCCCATTTGTGACAATACTACCTCCAAAGCAAAGTTTGATGCGTATGTTTCCATAAAAAATGCCTTGAAAAAATTGATGCAATACAAGATTAGTACAGAAGTAAAAATTGTCTTCAAAGCCTCAAATGATGCTTCTACTTCTTTGGTCTACTCGAATTTTTCCTTACAAGTTAAGTGTATAAGTAGAGCTGTAACTTGCAAAAAATTCTTGATAAAGATTGGTAGTAATTGGCAAATCCTAAAAAACATTGCACATCTCATACTGTTTTTGAAATCTTCTACTCTATGATTATCTGGACTTTCTTTGGATCCATTTTGAGACCATCATTTGAAATGATGTATCCTAAGAAGTCAATTTGAATAGTATGAAATACACACTTTTTTATCTTTACATATAACCCTACATTTTTAAATTTTTGTAATACACAACAAACATAAAGTTCATGCTCTTGTATATTCTTAGAGTAGATCAAAATATTGTATAAATAATAGATAACAAAATCATCAAGAAACTCACAAAATACATCATTCATAAGATTTTGAAAAGCAGCTGGTGCACTTGTAAGTCTAAAAGGCATGACATTATATTCAAAATATCCATACCTTGTTTGAAATGTAGTCTTCCATTTATCACCTTTTTTATTACGTACTAAGTTGTATGCTCTTTGTAGATCTATTTTTGTATAGATCTAAGCTTGATTCAGTTGACCAAGAAGTCTAGATATCAAAGATAGAGAGCATCTATTCTTAATGGTAATCTTGTTGAGTCTTTGATAATCTACTCACATCCATAGTGATCTATCTTTCTTCTTTATAAATAAGATAGGAGCTCTTATTGGGGATTTTGAATGACATATGAGATTCTTGGCCAAGTTCTCATCAATATATTTCCTGAGTTTAGCCAATTCATTCTAAGATAGATTGTAGATTGGTTCAAATGAAGGTTGAGTTCTCTCTTTCAGATCAATTGAACAATCATATGAATAATGCTTTGGAAGAATATCTGCATTTTTTTTCTAAAAAATATCTTGATAATCTTAATATTGGCTTGGAATGCCATTTGAAGTCCTTCCACTATCAAAAATGGATGTAGCATAAATAGCAAAAGATGATCCTTCTTTTACTTCATTTATAAAAGCTTTTTGTCAAGGACATACTTGTTAGAACCTTCTAGAACATTCTAAAAGAATCCTAGAACTCTCCAAGACCTTCTAACATCTTTCAAATTGGTAGAGAAGCTTCCTAGTTGATAGAAGCTACTTAAGAAGCTTCTTAGATAGTAAAAGTTACTTGAAAAGTTTTTTAATTAGTGGAAGTTGCTTAAGAAGCTTCCTAGTTGGCAAAAGTGGCTTGAGAAGCTTCCTAATTAGTGGAAGTTGCTTGAAAAGCTTCCTAAGTAGGAGTATATATTGTAGTCAAGGCTGAACAGTTCTTCAGTCTCGACAATACATCTCTTGGAGCTCTAATTCACTTCTCTGGTATTATTCTTGTACTCATTTGATATAATCTAGCTCTTATCAGTTTTTCTTCAACTCTTTGTTTGGATTTCTTGTTCATGTTCTACGTCCGTGACAGTTTGTCGAGACTACTCTTATCTTAGATATCAGAGCTAATTCTTTCTTGTTGAAGTGTGGATTATTCCTCTTCTTAAAGGTACACTAGTATTTTAGAGGTTGCGGATTACCCTCTTTTAAACTGATATCTTTTTTGTTATAATATTGGAGTCTTATTCTTCTTGGAGAAAGTGGATTATCCCTTTTCTTGAAGGTCTTAAGGCGTTTTAGAGGTTGCGGAGTATCCTCTTCTAAACCAATATTTTCTCCTTGTAGAAACAATTACTTCCTTTCTCTTAGAATGGTTGGAGGTCAAGACATTAATATAAGTGAAAGTTTGGAGTCTAAGATGGACGCCATTATGAATGCTCTTGCTACGTTATCACAGAGAACTATTATGATGGAAGGAATCTTTGCAAGACTTCATAATAATGGAGCATCTAGAATAGTACAATCTGGGCTTCATCAGCCTCAAGCTTCTGCACCAGAAGAAACAGCTTTACTTGTGGTTCAACGAGAACCATTGCTTCCACAACGAAAGGAGCCTTGAATTAGTCTTTCAGACAAGTTTGATGGCACACGCTCCAAGTTTTGAGGTTTCGTCAATCAAATCAAGTTAATAACAGCTCTATAACCCAAATATTATCCAACGGAAGAATCACGCATTGGATTGGTTGGAACTTTGCTTACGGGACAAGCTCTATCGTGGTTTGCTCCTCTATTTGAAAAAGGATCACCGATTTTGAACAACTTTGAGACTTTTTTGGAGACATTTGCGAAAGCATTTGGCGAGCATGACAAGGCTCGGTGGGCTACAACAAAAATTTGATCGCTACGACAAGGGACTCGCTCTGCATCAGATTTCAGGTAATTAGCATGCAACATCAATGGGGATGAAGAAGCATTGATGAGTCAATTCTATTGGGGTCTAAGGGACGACGTGAAGGATTTGTTGTTATCTCTTTCTCATCCACGAACGCTCAACAAAGCCATTAGCCAAGCTGTGAAGTGCAATAACTACCTATTTCAATGTCGCCAAGACCAATGCTCCAGACAATGACTTGTATATTTGTAATAGCTTTGCAAAGTTAGGATTGTTTTTGGCAACTTGGGATTTTGTGAAATAAAATAGGGTTGATATTTTAGACAATTTCAAAATTTTTGTAGCAGATCCATAGCTGAAAATTTGTAAATTTTTGGATAATGTTGTTGTTAATGTGTGCTATGAATTTGAACTGAATCTAATAGTTTAGTTGTATATAATTGAGGTTTAAGTGGGTCAAGGTCTTGGAAATTAAGTTTTGAGTATTAGTTACAATATTTGAGATCTTGAGCAATCTGCTAGTTGGATTGGAGTGAAATTTGTGTATATAGGTAGTACACTTGATTTTCTATGCACATACAAAGTTTTAGAGCAATTAAACAGTGTAAGCGGGAGATTTAGGTACTGGAATATTGGCATCAGGATTGAAAAAGGAGGCCAACTGTCACCCATACAAATTTATGGGATTTTCTTCTTTTTGTGAAATTAGATCTTCTTCAAACTTAATATGCTTGTTTTCAACTTAATTAATAAGATGTGTGCAAAATTTCAATCAAAATCAACAGTTTATTTGATAGTGGTTGAAGTTCTAAAACTGCCTTAGGATTTCTTTAGGATTTAGTTAGGATTCGACTAAGATTTAATTAGGACTTGTTTTAGGGTTTGTTGGGATTTGACCAAGATTGACTAGGATTTAATTAAGGTTGATTTTAGGTTTTAATTAAGATTTGATTAAGGATTATTTAGAAATTGATTAGAGAGGTTAGGACTAGTTTTGTTGCATATTCCTTTTTTATCTTCCACAAGCAGGTGCCTGGAGCATTCTCAAGCAAGACTTCACGACATACAACAAAGTGTCAAATCCCTTACTCTAAAAAAAAAGAAGCACTGTATAGAGAAAGGTTTTTATTTTTATTCTAATAAAAAAGGCCATAAAGCTGGAAACTATCTTAAGAAGCAAAATGGACGCAGCATCAAGAATAGAGGTGCGATTGTTCAGGAAAATAAGGATGCCTAGCCACAATAGGAACCATGCAACTCGACAAATCAAAACTAGATTCCTCTCTTTCTACTCAACCTGCCTGTTGTTTTATAATTCTTTTGTCTTTTGGTCTTGAAAAACTAAAAATATTAGCCTTATTAGATTTAGGAGCATCTGCTTGTTTCTTAGACTAAGAATTTGCTAAGCGTCACAAAATTCTCCTAGTATAGAAATTCAAACCTATTCACGTAGAAGTAATAGATGGACGACATTTATTATCTAATAGTATCATCCATGAATCAGAACCTATGGAGGTGATGTTTAAAGACCATAGTAGTTATAACAAGAAATTGAGCGTCCTAACAAGAAATTGCAAGCTACTGAATTATTAAGGGAGTTTGAAAGACAGTATTCTCGATTATCAAAAATAGAAAAGGTAACTTTAGAACCAAAAAAGGTTGAGTTATTTCTTCAAGCAGCAGATGGAGAATTACAAAAAAGATTGGAGATTTCTCTTGAAGATATAGAAGAAGATGAAGGATTAACAATAAATTGGAAGAAGGTCGAGGATGCAATAGGATTGTTGGCAAAAAAGGAAAGGAAGAAGGACATGGGAGGTATCCAAAGAATGGTGCAGGTACCTAAAATTCAAGTGCCAACTTCACGGTTGACGGCACCTATTGTTCAACCTTCAATAACTATGTCAAAAAAAGAAGATATGGAGATTGAAGAACTTATACGTGGAATGCGAGATCTTCAAATTAAATTTGCAAGGCTTGAAAAGAAAACTTCTGTAATGAATTCAAAATCTGCTTTTAAGCAAGGGTATGTACAAAGATGCATCTGGTGTGATGATAATTCCCATTCTCGAAAGGATTGTGGTGAGTTTAATGAATGGTCCAACAAGGCATTATTTTTTGGAAAGATGGAAAGATGGCGTTAAAGGATACTGGTGATATTCTCCAAATCAACTTTGATAAGGGAGGTATGAAAGCATTGGTTAAGGATTATTTGGCAGTGAATGGGATTGCAATAATGGAAATTACAAGTTATGGTACTAGAGTGGATGATAATGCTAAGCAAGAATTTTTTGGAAATATTAGGCCAAAGTGGGGTTGATGTACATATTTCTGATCACGTAAGAAGAAGATCTGGCGAGAAGCTTTATTAAATACATTGCGATAATTTGTGGAACTAAGGGTTGGGAGGGATCATATAGAACTTTATGGTATATATGCTATATTGAAATTTGGAGCAACTCTGAGCATTAAGCAAAGATTGGAGATGTAAAGATGAGCAGGTGCCTTGATTAATGGCTGGTTGGGAAATAAGCGCTATTTGCAATTAATTCACATTGAAGCAATTAAAAAGAAATTGATATGGAGCATGGATGGATAATGCGGGCGGCTAATAATACACAAGGTGAGTTGTATGGTGCTTGTCCACATGTGAAGGTTCAGATTGGTGATATTGCAATGGAACAAAATTTCTTTGTTCAAGATGCAACAACTTATCCTCTTATATTGGGACAACCGTACATTATTGCGACTCGAATGGAAACAAAAGTCCTTGATGATGGATTAGCTTATGCACGAATTCATAGTGAAGATGGAAAAAAGACAATATAATTTTTAACTATTCCTCCAAATCATGAACGTAATCAAGACAAATTGAGAGAGAAACCATTGCCAAGAGTCGTTGAAGAATTTACGGATTTTTGAGGAGTACTACTATAAAGCGGAATTATGGAGGTACAAAAGGGGAGGTACTCTCGCAAGATATATATACCTTTGATGTAGGATTTATTGGCATTTTTGAAAATGGGAGTGTTATGTATAAGAGGATTGAGGATTTAAAAAGAAATGAGAAAAAAAGATTATGTGCTATTGAAAGAGAATTATACGGATTGAAAATATTAGAAGATAATGAAAAGATTATTGATATTTATGAAGAAAATGGATTGGAAGATCCTTTAGAACTGATTACATCTATTGGATTAGGTGATGATGATAAAATTATAAAGATTCATTTGAAAGAAGTTTATGATATGATTGAATCTTTTCAAATGCCAGAGGTTATGGTTG